>RJWM01009955.1:0-65684 GCA_004363535.1 Dasyprocta punctata | reverse complement strand
AGATGAATGGATAAAGCCACAGTGGAGTACAATTCTGCTTTAAAGAAAAATAAACTTGAGTCATTTGTAAAAACTAAATGGATACACTGTGAGACTACAATGCTAACTGAAATAAATCAGACACACAAGTTTAAGTATTGCATGGTTTCTTTTATATGATAAACTCAAAATAGAAATAAAAAGCAGAACCAAAGAGTAGGAAGTACAGTTAGATCTTTCTCAAATGGAAAAGGGATTGTTTCCCCATTTGCCCCTGATTTGGTCAATTTTACCTAAACAATTAATCTTATTGGTTGACCACAGTTCTGTCCCACCTCAAGCCTATCTTCCTTGTGAGTTCCCAGTTTTCCCCATCATGGTTTTACCCTGTAAAAGTCACTAGAAAAGACAGAGTCTTTGGCAACCCACTCAGGACCCCTTCTGTCTCTCTCTCAGACAGAAGCTTTCTTTCTCTCAATAAATATTTCTGTTCTTAAAAAAAATGGAGGGAGGTGGAAGAAGAGTAGAGAAAGGGAATGAAAGAAGAATAAAGATATGTTATGTATACGCATCAACTTCCCACCAGGCAAGTAATTATATACTGCAAAAATGTACTAATAAGAAATAAAAAGGAAAGTAAATTGGGCCTAATTAATCAGCCAAAGGCACACGTTTTTTTCCAGTATACTTTTTAAAATTAAATGGATCAACTAGTCTTAAAATCTCTCGGAAATGCAACAAACGAACAAAAATCTTCTGCAAAACAGACTTTGAGGAACTACACTGTTTTCAACTCTTACTGTTAAGATAAGGTAGTAAAGTCCGTATCATCAAAATGAATAATAAGAAAAAGGAAAGTTTATGAAGAACTCTGAAGAGATTAATGTTTTCTTAATGAAAGTCATTCTTTCTGAGTGAGATGATATCACAGTGCTCTTTTAATTTGCATTTCTTGAGTGACCAAGGATGTTGAACATTTTTTCATATGTTTATTTGCCATTTGCATCCCTTCATCTGAGAAGTATGTATTCATCTCAGATGCACACTTTTGAATGGGTCTTTGAATTTGGGAGGTCTGATTTTTAATTCTTTATGTGTTCTAGATGGAAGTCCTTTGTTTGAGGGATTGTTGGCTAAAAGTTTTCCCATTCTGTGGGTTGTCTTTTCACTTTGTTGGTGATTTATTTGTGATATATGTGCAACCATGTTTACAGAAGCACAATTTGTGGTGGCTAAATCTTGGAAACAACCCAAATGCCCATCAACAGAGGAACCATACAAAAGATGTAGTATTTCTATACAATGGAGTACTAGTCAGGTATAAAGAAGGGTAAACTCAAGATTTTTTATAGGTATGTGGATGCAATTTGAGACCATACTCATAAGTGAAATAAATCAGAATCACATGTGTAAACATTGCATTGTCTCCCTAGTGTAACAACTGAAAGAGTAAATAAGATTAGAAATGTGCAATAGATACTGTGAAAATGAAAGAGGAAGAAACTGCTCAAAAAAAGAACAACTGGGATGAGGGAAAGGAGAACAGACAGAAGATAAAATAATATATATATGTATAAATGACACATAAGGTAATTATACTATAAGTTTCTATCACTTCATCAAAGAATTGTTTGTGTCTACATTATTTGATCAATTTTTCATGTCTATATCTTATAATCTGAGCAACTACTTTGAAGGTAACAATGTACAATATATTAACCATTGCTAATCTCCTATTATTTTGTTTTGAAATTACGTATCATCATTTTTATTCTTTTTTCTTTTTAAAATGAAAGAAAAGAAAGAGTTGTGAAAAAAGAGACTTATGTTTATATGTTTAATGAACTTTTGGTTAAATATTCAAGTACATAATATATTGTTATTCAACATAGTTAGCCATAAGGAGCTTATTTCTTCTGTCTGATTGAAATTTTGTGTTCTTTACCAAACATCTCCAACTAAGAAAGAGAATTACAGACCAATCTCCCTAATGAACATTGATGCAAAAATTCTTGATAAGACACTAGTGACAGACTGCAGCAAATCATCAAAAAGATTGTACACTATGATCAAGTGGGATTTATCCCAAGGATGTAGGGATGGTTCAACATATGCAAATCCATAAATGTAATACATCATATTAACAGAGCCAAGGCTAAAAATCATATGATTATCTCAATAGATGCAGAAAAAGCTTTTGACAAAGTCCAGCACCCATTCATGATAAAAACTCTACAGAAAATTGGAATAGATGGTCTCTATCTCAATCTGATAAAAGCTATCTATAACAAACTGACAGCCAACATCATACTAAATGGACAAAACCCAAAAGCTTTCACTATAAAATCAGGACCAAGACAAGGATGTCCCCTGTCTCCACTCTTATTCAACATAGTTCTGGAAACTTTAGCCAGGGCAACTAGATGAGAGAAAGAAATGAAGGGAATCAAGATAGGAAAGGAAGAAGTTAAACCAACACTATTTGCAAATGACATGATACTCTACCTAGAAGATTCCAAAAATTCCACCAAAAGGCTTCTAGATTTAACAAGCAGATTTAGCAATGTAGCTGGTTACAAAGTCAATACTCAAAAATCAATAGTGTTCTTGTATATGAATAACAATCTCACTGAAAGAGAAATTAGGGAAACAATACCTTTTACAATAGCAACCCAAAAATGAAATATTTAGGAATCAATCTAACTAAAGATGTAAAACACCTTTATACTAAAAACTATAGTATTCTGGTTTTTTTTTTTTTTTTTTTTTTTGTGGCACCAGGGATTGAACTCAAAACCTCATACCTGTCAGGCAGGCATGTAAGCTGCTGAGCCAAACTCCCTGCCCTTAAAAACTGTATTCTGAAAAAGGAGATTGAAGAGGATATTAGAAGATGGAGAGATAGCCCATGCTCTTAGGTAGTGTTACGGTTTATACATTGTGTCAACTTGAGAAGTCTAGTAGCTTAATTAAGTAACTCAGCAGCTCTACATCCTGGGGTGTAGAGCACAGTTACCTGGTCATTGTTACAATTTGAGAAGGTCAGAAGTTTAACTGAAAGACTTGGGAGGGAGCCAGGGGTCTTACTTTGTAAACATCCTGATCTTGTCCAAAGGAAGGCAAGGATGTTTGTGAAGCTACACCCACCCCAGGGGAGCAGCCTGCATACTATAAAAAGGTGAATGAGAAGGGACTGATTGCTGCTTCTTCAGAGGAGCTCTAGTCTTCGGCTTCAACTTGGACATCGTCGCCTGGCTTCTGGCATAGACTGTGCAGCTTCGTCGTAGACTCTTTAGCCTTTGTCGTAGACTCCTCAGTCTTCATCATAGACTCTTCAGCCTTCCGTCGTAGATTCTTCAGTGTTCCATCATAGATCCATTGGATTTCTGATACGGACTTGCATAGGACACTGCAGTAAGCTCCAGCCCTTGGGCTGGACCCTTCCCCCTGCAGCTTGCAGACAACCTCTGCACACTCACTTATTCTACCTTGTGGCTGATCTTTGTAAACCAATCTTGTTATTTCTTATACAGTTGTATATTTGGTGTTATATCTGTTTCTCTAGTAAACCCTAACTCATACAGGTAGGAAGAATCAATGCAGTGAAAATGGCCATACTTCTAAAACTGTTATACAGATTCAGTGCAATCCCAATCAAAATTCCAACAATGTATCTTACAGAATTAGAGAAAACAATCCTAAAATTCATCTGGAACCAGAAGAGACCAAGAATAGCAAAGGCAATCCTGGGCAACAAAGACAAGATGGGGGGGCATCATAATTCCTGACCTGAAATTATACTATAAAGCTACTATGATAAAAACAGTGAGGTACCGGCAAAAGAAAGTCCTGAAGATCAATGGAACAGATTAGAAGATGAAGAAACAACTGCAGACACACTAAGCTACCTTATCTTTGACAAAAGTTCCAAACACATTCACTGGAAAATAGATAGCATTTTTAATAAATGGTGTTGGAAAAACTGGCTTTCCACATGCTGAAGATTAAAACTGGATGCATATTTTTCACCATGTACTAAGTTAAAATCTAAGTGGATTAAAGATTTCAACATTAAAACAGAAACATTAAATCTGCTGGAAGATAGAGTAGGTAAAAGCCTTCAAGACATTGGTGTAGGCAAAGACTTTATGAATAAAAGCCAGACTGCACAGGAGCTATCACAAAGAATCAACAAATGGGATTTCATCCTATTGAAAAACTTTGGCACAGTAAGTGAAACCACCAACAGTGTGAAGAGACAGCCCACAATGTGGGAGAAAACGTTTGCCAGCTGTCCCTCAGATAAAGGATTACTACCGAGAACATATAAAGAACTTAAATAAATCAGTCCTCCAAGATTTGAAGAACCAATCCAAAAATGGGCATCTGAGATAAACACACACTTTTCAAATGAAGAAGTATGAATAGCAAATAAATATGTGAAAAAGTGTTCAACAGCACTGGTCATTCGAGAGATACAAATGAAAATAACACTGAGATTCCACCTCACCTCATAAAGAATGGCTACTATTAAGAAGTCAACCAATAACAAATGCTGGAGTGGCTGTGGACAAAAAGGAACTCTTCTCCACTGTTGGTGGGAATGCAGGCTGGTGCAACCACTGTGGAAGTCAGTGTGGAGAATACTCAAAAAGCTAGGATTGGAGGTCCCATTTGACCCAGCTATTCCCCTTCTGGGTATCTTTCCAAAAGAATAAAAACATCCTACTACAGTGATATATGTGCACCTATGTTTATAAAAAATGAATAGCTAGATCTTGGAAACAACATAAATGCCCCTTGACTGAGTAATGGACAAAAAAGATGTGATATTTCTGTATAATGGCATACTACTCAGCTATAAAGAATGATAAACTAGGCATTTTCACTCTTAAATGGATGCGCTTTGAAAATATACTTCTCAGGGAACTAAATAAGTCGCACATATGTAGTCATCGATTTGTTGCACTTGTATGAAGAACTGAAAGACAATCTATCTATGTATATAAAAAATTAGTTAAGATAGTTAAAGAAAAAAATTTTGAGTGAAAATTAGTTTTCACAGGGTCATTTTCAGATTTCATTTTTTAATGTGAAATGTTTTTTTTTTGAAGATAATAGAGCAGTCATAACAAAAAAAAAGATAGTCATATAGCTGGTTTCTCTTGATTCATTGAGGGGAAAGATTTGTGCTAATAATTTTCTGAACAATGCTTCATGTCTGTATCTTATACCCTAAACAACTGCTGTGAATATAACAATATACAATGTGTTGATTATTGTTACTCTTCTGTTGGCCTGATGTGAAATTCTGTGTTACTTTAATTTCTTACTTTTCTTCTGTTTAAAATAATAAATTGGAAAAAAAAACTCTCTAAGTTCCTGGTAGCTACAATTCTCCTCTCCTTTTATGAATTTCACTTTCAGGATTGCATATGTAACTGAAATGGTGCAATATTTGTCTTTCTGTGTTTGGCTTATTTTAATTAGCATAATGTTCTCAGGCTCAGGTAGCTTTTATTTCTTTGAGTTGTATCTATGTATATTTGCCTTAATAAAAATTACCTCAGAAATTTTCCAAAAGTTTGTTCATTTTTTATTCAAAGTAATGATAGTAGACTATTTTCTCCCCTTCCCCCTTTTCCTAAATTAAAAAAAAATAGTGAGATAATGTGGTTGCTTCAATTTTTGCAAGTATCTTACAGTCTGACTTAATGGGACGCAGCTAGAGCTTTCCTATTCTGTAAGCCATTGTGCTGTCATGTTCCATGTTGTGTATCCTCTGGAAAATTCCACTGTATTCTGGTGAAAGAATGAGTCTGAGAAAGGTTAATAAGTCTGAGTTTTGTTATGAAATTAGTTTTGGTTTGTGGAGTCACTTTGAGTTCTGATGCCCTAGAATAAAATGCTTCATCTCCTTCACTCTTATTGAGGTTGAGAAGTAATTTTGACCTCATCTGGGAGATTAAGGAAAGCACTGGGAATGTTGTGATTCAGTTTCTTCCAGTCTTCTCTTCAGAGAAGTACCCTGTCTTCAGGTAGCATGTTTTCTGTTTGCTTCTGTATTCTGTAAATTTTCTGTTCCATCTGTGACTAATTCTGGGTTAATTCTGAAATCCAATTAAGGGATCCTCCTTCTGTTATGTTGCTTAGCAATGCCAATAACAGATGTGATATTTTTATCTTTATCTTCATTCAACCTTACGTTTATCTCTCAGTTTATTTTGAACCTAACCAAAAGACAGAATAACACTAGTAAACTTACTCAAAATTCCTACATTAGGTCTTTTGAGTAAGGGAGAAAAAATGTAGATATATGTGACTGTTAATCATGATATGTCCCCTTGATTGGATAATGAAATTATTATAGGAAGTGTTTTGGCTTGTGTCTAGACATCCCCACCCCCAAGCCTCATATGATCATAGGTGAGACTTTTCAAAAGTGGCTGAAAAGTAGCATGTGTGATGCTGGGATTAAGGGTGTGTGATTATTGAATTAGACTACTGACTGGTTTGGCATAGCTCTGGGTGTGGATAATGAGAAGGGGCACCTGGGTGTGAGTGCTACCTGGTCTAGTGGCATGTAGCCTGGATCGAATGTAAGCAGTAGACAGAGAGCTGTTTCTTCACTACTTCACTGCTTGCTGCCTTGCTGTGCTGGACCTTCTACTTTCTGCTTACCATGAACTGTTTCTCCTCTGCAATACCCCTCTGGCATGCCACCGCCCTGCCATGTAGTCAGCTGACTATGAACTCATAGTTCTACAAACTGTAAACTGAAATAAACTTTTCTTCCTTTAACTTTGGGTGTTGAATATTTTGCATCAGCAATGAAAGAATATTTAATCACCTTGTTTTGAAGCCCTGTATAGCTTTCATTGTTCTGTTTTGAGTGATTTTAACCTATTTTGGTTTGTTTGATTGTATTATAACAGATGATAGAGGCAACTGCTTAGAAGATAATATGAGGCATTATAGAAATCAACGTTGTATTACTATATATTGCTTCCATTGTTTTATTTGTTATTGGTTTTATTCAGTACTATATTATTTGATTATATTAGGATCGATGATATGGGCAGTTATTTTGAAGATAGCAAGAGGTATTACAAGGAGCAAGGAGGAAGGAAGGAAGGGAAAAGGAAAAAGACACAGATTTGTATGTAGGTATACATAAGATGGTCAAAATGACTATACTACCAAATGAATTAACTATTGAAAGAGAACAGTTGATACTCATAAGATTGGATCAAGTTAGATAGAAATTAATAGGCAGTTAGGCAGGTCCTCATAAAAGTCAGTTCCAAAGATGAGAACACACCAAAACAGTTGCTGGAGGCAAATCCATTAAAGACATCAAAATAAAGATGCAATGACCAAGCTACATGCCTCCCCAAGGGTTAAACAGTAATTTGAGATTATACTGTGGTTGGTATCACCTGGTTCAGTAAAGTTCAAATAAAACATCCATTGCCCAGGTGGGTGACCAGAGGATCTGGACTCATCCCTTCCCAAAAATGTTTTTGTTCTTTCCATGTATCCTTGCTATATGACTTGTTTTCTTATTGGATCAATATTAGCTAAGTGGCTATACTTGTAATCTTAGAGAATGATTATAGTTTGACCCACATTTTGCCTGCATTGAGATTTTGCTGTACAAATTATCCCTGACTGTGGGCCTTGGCAACAACAAACTTTCAGGACCCTTGCTGACTCTCAGAAGGTCTCTCTCAATAAACTTTCGTATTATTAACTTCTGTTGTCCCTTGGAATTTATTCTTCAATCTCAGGGGACACTAACTCAGCATATCTGACATCTCGTAGGTTGAAAGTTGTATTTCTTGTGTATCAAAATGATTAGATAATTGTGTCTGGGTGGGTCATGGAGGAATGACCTTCTGTCATATATATGGTACCTGGCCCCTCCTCTCCAGTATTGTTCCCCGAATCTTTTCCTTGCCATCATGAACTGAGCAGCTTTGCTCTCCTGTGCCCTTCCACCATGATGTTTCTGCCTTGGAACAGCCATCCAGGGACTGAAATCTCTGAATTGGTGACCAAATTATACCTCCGGTCCATTGAAGTGTGGATGTTGGCTGTTTTGTCTCAGCAGTAAGAAAGCTAACACAATACATATTCCATTTAAGACACCATCAAGATACATACCACTGATTGAAAACAAATTATTTTCTGTATAATCATTTTGATGGCTAATAGCTTTTTGTATCAAGGAGCTTTTCTTGTCACTTCTAGTTTTCCTTCTAATACAGTATTAACTATTGTTTGTTGAGATTATGAGACAAGCACTTTGTAAATGTAAATACATACAGTATATTGCTTTACCTCATCTTCACAGCATTTTAGCAGTGGAGTTTTATCACTACTTTAAACACCAGACCACTGCAAGTTGTTCAAGAGATCTGTGCAGTCAGCAGCAGAGTCATGATCTGGAATCTGATTTATTGTTAGACAAAATCTAAGCCCTCAGTCCAGTTGACACACTCTTATCCTGACCAAAAACCCCATTTCTCATGCTAGATACAGTCTTTTCTCTACCAGAGAGGACAAGCACTAAGTGGAAGATTTCTTTCACCTTCTAATTTCCTTTTTCTTTGTCCCAAACTAACCACTGCTTTTCCCACCACTACTTAGTTAATATATGCAGTCAAAATAAACTTTTCAAGTTCCTTAAAGGAAAAGATCCTGCTTTATGTATTTTTGGTAGCACTCATTCTACCCAGTATCATGCTAGAAGTATAATCATGGTGATAATCTAGGTAGATAATTTGGTGAAGCTAATGAAATGTAATATTATTTGTATTGTAGTATGATTTTGTCTGTTAAATAAAATGCAGTATCTGTATCCTGTAGTTGTGTACTCATTCATTTATTTTAAAGAATGTAGCAGGCTTCTATTATAGAGACTGCTTTCTTTTCATCATTTTGGCTAGATTTATTCTTTAGACCCCTTTGCTGATTCTCCATCTGAATTCTTGTGATTTATTTCTTAGTATGGGGCTGCTTGCAGTGGATGCGGTGCACTGGGCATTTCTGCTAGTCTTCACAGCTCACACTACAGTGTTTATGCAGTGGTCATAGCTTTCTGTCCTGCTATTAAGACGGTGCTTTCTCCCTGTGTGTCAAGACCCTGGCCACATCTGTGTACAATGTGTAAAAATGCAGAGATGTCAAAACCTGGGACACATGCAGCCCAGCACTTGACAAGCAGAGTGTTATTAGCATTGGTAATAAGACTACCTGGGTCTTTCTGCAGAGGTCCTCGGTTTGAGATCATTTATATTCACTACACAGAGCATTCAAACCTGGCTCCTAAATGAGTCAGCTTCAGAGAAGACAATAGAAAGAAACCCTCAGCAAACTGAAAAATTTGGACAGAAATGAATGCGTCCTAATTAAATGAACCCCTTAAACCTGCCTTCTGGCAATTAACAAATTGTGTGTGGTCCTGTTATTTAAACTGACAACAGTTATCTCGGGTTCTACAAGATCAGGGAGTCCCTTTCATAGTCCAGCTCTCCTGTTTCTAAATAGATTCTTTTTGACTTGCAACAGCAAACACTTCAAACATTTGCATTTCACTCATTACTTGTGCTGCTACAGGCTGAACATGACCCTGTCATAAAAACAAGTCCAACTGAAAACCTTCTAATAGTGTTGGTTATATGACTATTAGATTTCCTCAAAGCATACGTCCTAGGACCAAAGGTAAGAAAGCGGGTATTTACACAATGGGGTTATCCTGGTCTGGTCTTATTTTTCATTTCTCTTCACAAAATTTCATCTCTTTAAGCCAAAATTATATGAATTTAGCTGTTTTCCACAGTAAGCAGTCAGTAGAAGGAATATCATATTTTGTATTAGAAAGCATAGTGGGAATCCACAACAGGCCTTGATAATTATTATTTTAACAGATGGAGATGAGGGTATTTAGGAATGCTTGGAAACTAGATTTTTTTATGTGTGAGTTTAAAAAAAAATTCAAATTGAGTTTCAATCTCAACTGGTACCCTTCCTTTGATCTGTCACATTGTGTTACTTCCCATCAAAATACTGCACAACTTCTCAGATTTAAAGGAGCCAACCTATTCTTTTTCCAGGTCAGACACGAATTTAGAAATTTGGTGTGAAGTGATGATGAATAATGGATGAACCCACAATCTGAATTAGAGTCCCAGATTCTGAGGAACTTGAGACCTCTTCAGAGCCAGCTGGAATTTGTGAACACCAGTGCCAAGAGGGCCCCATCTGAAGAAATTGTTACCTTTTCTACTTGGCCAGTGCTCCATGAACTGCCAGCTGGATTTATTTTCCTTGATTCTGAGAAAAAATCAGATCGTCAAATGTGAAAATGAGAAAATACTTGGTCCTAAATGTATTTGTAGCTAAAAATGCTGCTTTTGTTGTTGTTGTTGTTGTTGTTACGTGCTAATGCATAACGTCCCATCATTGATTGAGAAAGTGCATCATAGCACTTTCAGAAACCTTTGATCTGCCAGTAATAATCAGCCACAATCTTTTTCTACTTTGTTTGATGTTTAGGTAGTGTTCACATTCTTTTCTACTAGAGAATATTGTCTATTTCTTTGATAAACAAATGGTACTGAATTGGTATTTGCTCATAAAAAGACTGAAGTTAATTAAATACTAAATATTCATCTGGAACATAAGGTCATAGAAATTTCAGTTTAAAAAATTCTTCCTGAAAAAATCTTAAGCGGTTCAGAAATTTCCAATCATAGTTCTTCCTTATTCTCCAAATTTCCTCTAATTCCATTTCATCTATAAAAAGACTTCTATGGTAGTTTCCTGGCCATCATGGACAAATAGTGAATGAAAGTTAGCTTCCAGATATGGCAGTAAAAATATTTGCAGCTGGCTAAAGGACTCTTCCTCGTAGAGCAATAATCAGTGACTCCAAAACTTTCCTGCTGTGGGACTTGTGCTGGTATTTTTTAGTCCTGTATTTTCAGTCTACACTGTATAAAAATATAGATAACCATTTTTTAGATTTGTAGATGACCCAAAGATGGAAACAATATAATCAGCACCAAGATCATCTTTACAGACTGAAATAAGGGGCCACATCTATCAAAACAAATCTTAAGAGCAAGTGTGAGAGCTTTTCCTGGATCCTAAGATAACCACACATCCACATAATGAGAGAGACGAGTCTTCAGCTGAAATGTGGAAAAAGAGTTGCAATACAGTGAACACACTGTGGGGTAACAATGTGATGTAACGGCCACAGGAAATGGCAGTGTCAGATAATTTAGTAGATGCACAGTATGAAGGATGACAAAAGGAGTGGCAGTGCTCTGTTGTACTGTTACTGAGTTTTCACAGTTTATAAGACAAAAACAAACCAGAGCATGATAAGCAAAAGTCATAGTACCGCATATGAAAGAGCTGAGGCTGTAAGATAAGTTAAGGTTCAAACTGACTTGATGACAATGTTTACAGGAGATGTGCGTTAGTCACCTCGTCCTCCTTGCTGGGACAAAATAACTGACTCTGGAAACCTAAAGGAGTAGAAGTTTATTTTGGCTCACAGTTTCAATCCATAGCCAAGTCCAGGAAAGAATGACCCAGCAGAGGGGCACGGTGGAGGGAAAGCTGCTCACCCCTGGCATTAAGGATGCAGAGAGAAGGGAGGGGCTGAGGATTGAGATAAATGCTTTCAGGCCATACCACCAGTGACCACCTCTTCTCACCAGACCCCATCACTTAACAGCAACCACTTTCCAAAAGCCCTGCCTGTGAGCATATAAGGTTGTTGGGAGACATCTAGGTAATCCATGATGAGATGTGAAATGTAAAAAGGATTCAGTTTTTTCTGGATGACCTCAGTGAGTTTAACTAGGAGCAATGGGTAGAAGTTAGTGGAAGTGGGACTTGTTCAGCATAGGGCAATAGAAGCAGTAATATATGCACAGACTGTCTTATTAGAAATAGTCACACCAAAGCTAACTGTTGTTTTGAAGTCATGTAGGGAGAATTTAGGTGATCAACTGGGTTTGATAGCTGGTTGTAGCTCTCTTTTCTCTGATAATCTCTGAAATTCCCAATCATCAATCTTACACTGAGGATATGTTCCACATGAGGAAATCCAGTGAATTGGAGCTTTTTAAAAAAGAGATTATATGCTGAGTATACATTAAAAACTTACGCTATGGAAGCAATAAAATAGTATTTCTAGGGAATTCCTATCATTGGAAATATTTGAAGAGAGTGATAATTACTGTTTTGGCTTCGGCACTTACATAGTTATAGACTAGCTTCTGAACCAAGTGGTTTTCTTTGTTATTGTAATTTGTGTGCCAGGAATATATATTCTGTCCTTAAAATTGCTATTGGCTAGACTTTTTCTACAAATTTTTAAGCTCAACCAACCATGCATAATTTCATTTCTTGATGCTAAATTGTCTTCTCGTAACCTTTGGCTAATCCCAGATAGAAGTAAAATCATGGTATACATATGGCCTCCTTTCACAGGTGGCATCTCTTTTCCAATCTTGGATGGTTTGAAGAATGTGATTTAAAAATAGATCATTTGATCTTTAATGATCCTGCAAGTTCTAGTCAATAGAAAAATATCTTCAAAACACTAATCTTAAGATTCCTTCTCATTGAGCACTAAGGAAAAAATGATGAAATTTTTCCTGGAATATAGAAAACCAAATTGATTCAGTTCAAGTTGAATTAAAGTTATATCTCTATCTATCTATCTATCTATCTATCTATCTATCTATCTATGTGTTTGATATGGGGGTATGTTACAGAAGAGACGGCAGGATACAGAATCAAGGCAAAAATTGGTCACAGAAATGTTTGCAAGGGGTTAAATTACCTAATTATCAAAGTTATCTGGGGATTAAAAAGTCTCTGGAGAATTTTTGAATTTAGTAGCTTCGAAACAGACCAGAGGAAGCTGTATTTTTCACAAGAATTATTGGGAGCTTTTTAAGATCACACATGGAGAATATCGTGCTAGATGATTTCAAGTCACAGTTCAGGCAAGGTGGACAATCATAAATGAATAGGAAGTTATAATAGACCAAGCACAAAAATTAAAAAGGAGTTGCCATTTTTAGCAAGGATGTGAGAATTCAGCTGATCCTTTATGTAAGTGGTACTTTTTAAAAACTTTATTTGGAAGTCTTTTAGTCTTGAATTATTGAATTTGCTCATGTATTCCAGCTCTACCAGAATATTTCTTTCTACATATACTTAGGGAAAAATCTCAGGTAAGTGATCTGTCTTGCATGACTCCATCTCCTACTTTCACTACAACGTTTGTTTTTAAGTATCAACCAAATTGCTATTGGATGATTTAATAAACAAAATAGGCCTTGTCCTTGTGAAGGAAAGCAAACAGCATGACCAGGCGCTTAACTCTGACAGGTCATTTGTGAAGAGATTTAATCGTTACTGTACTTACTCCTCTTCCCTTCCCAAACCCTTCAGTTACTGTTCCTGCTTTTCCCTTTTCAGACTGGTTAACTGGTGCTGTTTCCACTTCATTCACCACCAGCTTTGTGAGAGGAACTTTATAACATTCACTTGTACTTGAGGTGTGTACTGGTACTTTTTCCCTTTAGAATTTCAGACAAAAAACAAACAAACAAACAAACAAACAAAAAACCTTGAAATTTGAGTGGATCACTATACAAAGTACATTGCAATTAATGCAAATTATCTTCCTGTCTTTAATTTTCTCACAAAAGGTCCCACAATCTTTATTTAAAAGATTTATTAAACAGCTTTTTAAAAATGTGAGCATGAGATTTGCAGGGCAAATAGAAATAAAAACTCTGGATAACTCTGAATTTTCACCAACAGTTGTATAATTCTGGTGAGTCTTTGCTAGTCAGTAAATGAAAGGTGGTCTTAAAGACTACTGTAATTTCAAAAGTTGACTGTAGATGAGGAATCTAAGCATTAATTTCCCCCACTTTACCTTTAAGGAGGAAATATTCAAAGGATTAGGCTGATGTGATGATGAGATTAAATAGGTTGTTCATGTTAAGATATAAAACAAGGTGAATCACTGCAGCATGAGAAATACTTCTGCAGAATGTTAGACTGTTTGAATTGAAGCTCACATCACTTCGAGATACTCCTCTGTGGTCTTCCTAGCTGTGACACTGCATAGAAAAGAAATTATTTCTCTCTTGTTACCTACATGGGTGTACCTAGTACTTGAGGACAAAGTCAGCAATATTCTTTCAGATTATTTGAAGGTCAAAAAGAAAGAAAGAAAGAAAGAAAGAAAGAAAGAAAGAAAGAAAGAAAGAAAGAAAGAAAATTTGAACTCAACTTGATGACCCAAATAATTTTAGGACTTCTTTTTTTTTTTCCATTTCTCATCATGTGAAGGTGTCCTTTAAGTACTTTTCAACTTTGTAGCATTTAGTCATATCAAAAGGATTTTGAAAAGATCACATTGATATACAAAGACTTTATATTATTTAATTTAAACTATAGCCATTTAATTAATAGTTGTCTTACTCTTTAATATCCTTTTATATTTTATGGATCTAACACATGTAATTTTACTTACATAATTATATATAGTTTCATTTTCTATGGCAGTAAGTAAGGTAAGTAGTGTACACACACGTGTGCAATGCAGACTAGGTAACAAATCATATGAATGAGCAATCTGAGATTTAGTGCAAGAAGTGAAGTGGTTTTTTCAATGCCAGTGTATTCAGGAAGTGGCTCAGCTAGTCCACAGATGTTTGTGGACTCCATATACAGGGCTAGCTCTGCTTATATTATCCGGTGGTAATTGTCACAATTGCTATTTTTTGAAAATATTGCAAAGCATTTGCATTTGTCTCACAGTTTTTTTGCCATCTGTTTTTCTAATTTATCTAATTTTCATGTTGCTTGTGATTTATATAGTAACTTAGATAATTTTTCAAAGCCTATATTTAGTCAGTAATCACTAAATTAGTAATTTGCCCATGAATTGTTTCAGGTTTATAACTTAAAGTTCAATTTATTTGAGAGCTACTGCTCTAATTAGTGATTTAATGCAGATGTTTAAGAAAATTAGCCTTGGATAGAAAAGAACATAACCCAACACACATTATTAACTTAGTAAGCTCACCCAACATTTACCAATTTGGAAATATTGAGGGCAACTATAAATTAATTATTAAAATTTCTGAAGTATGGAACATTTCCCACACATTATTCAGCATGTAGTACAGCAGGATAGGATGTGCATACTTTAAAATGTGACTCTTATTTTCTTCCAAGAAAATACTTTCAGGAAATTGTAACTACTAGAATTGTTTACTGGTCCAGTATTTTGAAGGAAGTAGTGTGGGATGATGGAAAGAAGTGAGTTTTTTCTTTAAACTGTTCAAAATTTTAATCTGGGCAATTTTGAAACTTGCTAATGAAGCAAATTTTTTCATATCTGAATGAGATATAGATTCTCTGTAGGTTTTTTATAGAATGGTAGTAATAGTATCTACTTCACGGTCATATAGGTAAACTGCCTATTACAAAATAGTTGGTCAATCCTACCCTGTCTCTCTTCCTTATCTTCTTTTCTCAATGCTGTTCTAACATAAAGCAAAGAGAAAAGAAAAGGTAAAGATTAGAATTTAATCGAAATTCAGCTTTGTGATAATCTACCACTCAATTCTTCCTTTTCACTTCTTTTAACTCAGTCTTTTATCTATGTTTGCTAAGTGCTCACAATTTGCCAGGTACTGCCTGCTAAACAGAGGCAGTAAAGATCACTGTGCTTAAGTAATTGGCTGGGATTATAAAGTTTGTCTGACACTAGTCCAGGGCTGTTGTTATTGCACATGCTCTACACCAAAAAAAGATGAATCATACACATGAAAGGGGAAATAAACTCTAAAATAGTATGCAATTAAAATCTAAACTGTTGCCTATAAATACTTTGATATTTCAGCAAACAGACTGACCAATCATTCTGGTGTAGGGTAGGAGGAGGTGGATTTTGAGTGATTAGAAACAAAGGTGCTCCTCACAGCAAAGGCGCTGAGGAAATACCACAGTTTTACCTAATGACAAACTGGTCCTGCTCAACAAGTGAAAGTTCATATTATAAAGTTTTATGAAATAAGACAATGAGTTTGAAGTGAAGTTCAATTTAAGCAACCTTGAAAATTAAACTGATGATAATAGGCAATGCTTGTCATACATTGTAAGAATAATAATAATAATTATTATAATAATATCAATATCTGTTATTCTGCTTTACAGAGGGAAGCTCTGAATCTCAGAAAGATGAAATTATTTGCTAACGTTCTTTGGCTAAGATGTTGCAGGACTATGCTTTGAACTCAAGCAATCTGGTTTCAGAGTCAGACTTATCATGTTTGTTATATTCTTTGATAAGGTATAGGTGTGGTTTAAGGAGGAAAAGAAAAGTTTTGATCAGGGAATTTCCATAAAATATGATCTATTTAAGGACATGTGCTGAGGGGAAGAGTAAGAGTCAAGGGACCTCAGGAGCCATTCCCGTGAAAGTTAGATGATCTGTAGCTTAGGATAAGGATATTGGAATGGAGAACTGGGGAACTTGCTAGATATGGATTATGAGGAAGAAAGTAACTCTACATTGCCCTAAGACATTAAGACTGACTGGCCAGAAGAATGTTGGTGTCATTGACTATCACAAGGAAATTAAGGCAGGTGGCAGTAAGTTGGGCAAGAAAGACACAGTGATTTGATTTAATGCCCACAGAATTTGATTTAGCTTGTGAAATTGTGAGGCTAGCACTTGGAAAGAATTGAGAGATGGATCCATGAGTTTTGGTGTCATTAGCAAGAGGTTATAGTGAAAGTCACAAGAATAGAAGCACGCTCTAAGGGAGAAACTGGGGAGAAGAGAGCAGATGGCAGAGGGGTAGGTTAATTAGTAACACCGACTAATAGCTAACCCAGGTTGCAACATAAGTACCAGCCAGATTTGTTTAAACAATAGCTGTCTTTAATTGTATTTGTACTGGTAATTTGCTTAACAAACTCTGTTCACTGCACACTTTGTGGTGAAGCCTGGGTAACTTTGGATCCGTTTCAACAACTGAAAGTTAGAATTTTGAAGGAGCCTAATAAATGCAGTCTGTTCTAAGCATACACCACCTGCCTTCTTCCTGGATACCTCCTTTCTTTAACAGAGCACACACCCCACTGCCCCAGCTTCCAAAGGGGCCATATGATTCTCATTTTGCACTTTACTGTGCTGGAAATATTCACTTTATTTTTCTAGGTAAGCAAATTCAGCTGATCAGCATTTTACTCATTAGTTTATTGGTCTTAACTTATTAAGGAGCTTACATATACTCTTGCTTCTCTTTTCCTCTTAAAATATTTATAACAATCTTTTATTCATCCTGAATTTCACAGCCTTTAGCTTCCTTTGAAAATGTCAGCTTCCTTCATTTATCATTTTTCATTTGCCACTATTTTATCCTTCAGTCTCCATTCTTATGATATGCAAAAACTTTCCTGTTAAATTTTGTATCTCCTTAAATGGAAAGTGTTTACACTAAGAAAAAGCTTTCTTTTCACAGTATATTATTTTATTGCAATTATAATGTTCTAAAATTGCCTTCCAGTAATTTAATTTCTTGAATTAAGCACATTCTAATAGTCAAGGCTCAATGTACTGAATGCCTCCTGAAACAGTTATCTTCAAATAATTTATATCTTGATTCTTACCTTTACTGTTTTTCAAAAACACAAATGCTGAATACTAAATCTTTATGAAATGTTCATTCTGACTTTTTGGTGACCTTCTACAAATCTGTGATGTTGCTTGTTTAATATAACATGTGACTCAATGAATATGTTAATTTATAATGAGTTGTCACACACTATGATTTTGAAGTTACCAAGTGGTGAATGTTACATATTTGTTCTCCTTTCCAATTTTGTAGACTAATTTTTAACTTATTCTGATAAGCGCTTTAGCTAAACACCTGTGTCTTGATAAGTAAACTACTAGTAGGTCCCTGTTCTATTTCCTTTGTCACTAATTCCAGATGGGCAGGGCTCCCTTTTGGCCATTTTTCATGAAAAGTTAGCTTAGCTTTTCTTCGGAATTTAGTACCTGGCACTGGAGGTGCTGAAAGCAAGGCTCTGCTATAGGAATAGCTCAGCCCTTAGAATTTTGCCTGCTGCAAATTGCCCAAACCAGGAAGGGCCAAGTAGCATTGTGTGTGTGTGTGTGTGTGTGTGTGCGTGCGTGTGCGTGTGTGTGTGCGTGTGCGTGTGTGTGTGCATGTGTTTGTGTGTGTGCACGTGTGCCAGTTTATCCTTTGAAATTTGTGAATGGAATCTGTACTATGAAATTCTCTGGTTTATAGCAACATTTGTCATATTTATTTACTACTATGTTGCAGCTTTTAGAAATAATATAAATCAAAATATTCTATGGTAATAGAAAATTCTGGGTTAATGGAAGTTGGCTAGGTATCCTTGTCAAAATGTTTCTGGAATCGTGGGATTCTCAAATCTGGTGTGTATTGTAAAGCTTCAAGAAGGAATTTGTATCTCCCATATGCAAACTTTGTCTCTTCATGGAAATTCTGGCCAGTGCTACAGATTTCAGTTGTCTTAGTCACTTTCTCATAACTGGGATAAATACCCAACAACCATGATTTAAAAGAGGAGAGAATGGTTACATTCCATGATCAGATGGCTTCAAGGTTTCAAGACTTCACAGTAGAGGAAAAGCAGCCCACATTGTGGTGGTCAAAAAACAGAGAGGGAAGGAATGAGCCAAAGTGGGAGATATTCCTTTTCAGGTCATACTGCAGTGGCACTCCTCTAACCAGGTACTATCTCTTAACAGCAAGGTGGCTGTAGCATCCCCACAAGCCATTCACTCCTACAAGTTCCACCTCTGATTACATGAGGTTTTGGGGGAAGTGCATTCTAGATCCAAACCACAACACCAACATCACAATTTTTGAGAGGTTGATTTTTTTCTATTAACTTTCCTTGATTCCAGGTTAAAACTCAGTGATCTGCTTACTCTTTCAATTTGAATATTTGAATGTTTTAAATTTTTAAAAAATTAAATAAAAATTATTCTGATGACTGAGGGGAAAATTGACTATAAGTTAAAAAGAAGTTACTGTAAACATTCATGTGACAAATCATATTGTCATAAGAAGGACGGTAGCTATGGAGTGGGATATGTTTTGGAAGTATAATTGACAGGAGTTGTTCATGGATGGCATCTGGGGAGCACACTCATGCACTGGAACGGATCGAATGGATGGATGGAGTGTCATTTGCTCCTATAGAAAAAGACTAGGTAGAGTTTTGGTAGGCAGAGTATTTGTGGATCAAATCATCTGATTTAAAATTGTAAAGTTGTGAAGAAAATGGTAACTCATATACTGTTGGTGGGAGTGCAAAGTTAGAATAGGCACTAGAGAACACTGTTTTTCAGAAACAGCTTCCAGTCATTATGTAATATTTCTCCCTCATTTGTCTGTGTTTCTGTGTTTATTCTCTTTCTCTCTCTAAACACCAGCAATTTTGGTTTGAATTCCATTTATAATCACCCCTTCTTAACTTGAGGCCATCTGCAAAAACTCCATTTTAAAATAAGTTTATATCCCCAGGTATCATGAGTAAGGACCTCAACATCTTTTTTAGAGGAACACAGTTCAGCAGTTGGGTATAGAAACCATACTTAATATTTAGCTAAGCAGTGACAAAAAATCCCATTGTTACCTTGATAAGAAGATATGTAACCATCTCTTATTACTACAAGATTTTCACACATGTCTCATTCTCAACCATTTAGGGGCCCATTCCCTCAAAGAGGACTCTGACTCTTAACATCATAGTAAAATAATACTTTGTTATGTTTTAAATTTTAGAATTTTATTATGCCCATGGTACTATTTCACTGGGTTATCTAGAAATAACACATGAAATCCCTATGTAGATAACATAAAGGGAAAATACTTTTTAGCTGATATTTGAACTTCAAAAACTAAGGTCCTGAAAAAACAACAGAATTAGAGGGTACTTTGTGATACCTATTTTCCCTGCTTCAGTAAAGATGAAATTCCTATGGTTTTAGGAGAAAGGGGAAAAAAAATTGGAGGAGAACAATACAGTTAGGCTATGGCTTGAAAACAGTACAAAACAAAACAGAACACTATCCAAACAAAAAACAGTATGAAGAGTTTGGACCTCTGTATGGACCTCTGAGAAGAGAACTTACCTCTGCCTCCTTGTATTGGTGAGAGCAATAGAATAAAGATTCAGAGAGGTGAGGATAAAGGAGACCTGTGCATATTTGGTTACTGGATTCCCAGATGTGGCAGCCTTATGGATTTCCTGCATTACCATGGTAGAAAATCTCTATGGAGGACCATATCAAGGCATGCATAACAGAAAGGTCCTGAGATAACCTTAGAATGGGCAGGTGATATTTTATTTTCTGTTATTCTGAGATCAGTAAAAATCAATAACTGAGAGAGCAAATTGACGATGAGTTGAGGTAAACACAAAATGTAGACTGCTGCTAAGTATCAGTGGGAAAGTGCGAGATACTTCAGTTGGTGGTGTAAGTTCACAGGATACAATGTGACAATGACTGTCAGAGAGGACAGATAGGACAGATAACTTCTAGAGAACAGACAAGTCTCCTGGCCAGAAGGCTTGATGTTTTGGAAGAATGGAGATGAAACTGCATTGAAAAAGAGAAGAGGTGGAACAAAGATGATGGAGGAATTCATTCCAACCTGATCAAAATTACTTTCTCAGTTAAAAGGCAGAATACAGTCTTAAAATAAAAACAGTTCATTTGTGGGAATATAAAATCAACCTCATTTATTTACGCATGGGTTTATGGTCTGAAATATCATACCCCTTTGCAATAAACAGATGAACCCCAAGTCATTGTACTAGGATCTAATTCATAGGATATACCTATGGATTAGGTCATAATCTCCCAGGAAATAAGTTCTGTCACAGTTACATCTCAAGTGTAGGAATGTGTGATACAGGGTATACTTGCTGAATACCAAGTGAGTGATTAAATGTCTGCTCTTTAGTTTCACAAGAATCCTATGGCATGATAAAGTGAAACATCACATAAAACATAGTACACAAGCAATAGCAAATGCAGCCAGTCCTTCTGGGAGAAGAAGCCAAGGGTGGAATTTTGTAAATACTGGGTCAATGAGTAAGTTAAGATGTTCTGGGCCAATACTCCTAAAACTATTATACAGATTTAATACAATTCTGATCAAAATAAAATTAGCATACCTCACAAATCTAGAGAAAAAATTCCTAGAGTTCATCTGGAGCCAGAAGGTATCTAGAATAGCAAAGGCAATCCTGGGCAACAAAGGCAAGACAGGAGGCATCACAATCCCTGACTTGAAATTATACTACAAAGCTACTATAATAACATCAGCATGGCACTGGCAACAGAGCAGACCTGACGATTGACAGAACAGAATAGAAGATACGGATGCAACTACAAACACACTCAGCCACCTTATCATGGACAAAGCGGCCAAACATGGTCACTGGAAGAAAGATAGTCCCTTTAATAAGTGGTGCTGGAAAAACTTGCTCTCCCTCTGCCTAAGACTTAAACTAGACCCATGTCTATCACCATGCACTAAAGTCAAAATGATCAAAGATCTAAATATTAAGACAGAAACACTAAATCTACTGAAAGAGAAAGTAGGTAGAAATCTTGAGGACGTAAGTGTAGGCAGAGAGTTCATGAGCAAAATCCAAATTGCACAGGAAGTACTTTAAAAAATCAACAACTGGGATCTTATCTTATTAAAAAGGTTTTGCACATCCAAAGAAATCACCAACAGAGCACAAAGAAAACCCATGGATTGGGAAAAGATTTTTGCCAACTGCCCCTCAGACAAAGGACTTCTACCTAGAACATACAAAGAATGGAAAAACTCAGATTCCCAAAATTCAAAGACCGAATCCAAAAATGCACATCTGAGATGAATACAAAATTCTCAGATGAATAAATACAAATGGCAAATAAATATACGAAAAAATGTTCAGCATCATTGGTCATTTGAGAAATGTAAATTTGAAGAACACTGAGATTTCATCTTACCCAAGAAAGAATGGTTCACATCAAGAAATAAACCAATAACAAATTCTGGAGGGGCTGTGGGGAAAAAGGAACCCTTCTCCATTGTTGGTGGGAGTGTAGACTGTTACAACCACTGTGGAACCAGTGTGGAGATTCCTCAAAAAACTAGGATTAGAGGTTCCCTTAGACTCAGCTTTTCTCCTTCTGAGCATTTTCTCAGAAGAGTTTAAAGCATCATACCACAGCAATACATGTGCACCTGTGTTTACGGCTGAAGTTTGTAATAGCCAGATCTTGGAAACATCCCAAAAGTCCATCAACTGAGGAATGGATAAAAAAGGTGTCATATTTTTATACATGGAGTACTACACAGCCATAAAGAATGATACATTTGAGGCTTTTATAGGTAAATGGATGCAACTAGAGACCATATTCATAATGTGAACTAAATCAGACTTGCGTGTATAAACACTGTATTGTCTCCCTAGGGTAACAAACTGAAAGAGTAAATAAGATTGAAAAGGTACAATAGATATAGTGAAAGGGAAGAAACTGCTCAAAGGAAAGAACAACTGGGATGAGGGAAAGAAGGAAGCGAAAAAGAAATATATATGTAAACACAAGATAGCAAAGATAATCATACCACTAATTCTATTAGTTCATGGAAAGGAGTAGTTAGTGCTCATTTTGTTTGATCAGTTTTGCATGTCTGTATCTGATAATCTAAGCAACTATTTTGAAGATAAGATGCAATATAACAACCACTGATAAATTTTTATCATCTTATTTTGAAATCCTGTGTTACTGTTTTGTTGTTGTTGTTGTTGTTGCCCTTTTATTGTTGCTGTTATTTTTTGTTTGTTTGTGTTTTTATTTTTCTGGGTTTTTTCCTTCAAAATAAAATGAAAGGGCTGGGGATTTAGCTCAGCAGTTCAAGCACCTGCCTGGTAAGCATGAAGTTGTGAGTTCAATCGTTTGATTCCCAGTACTAAATAATAATAATGATAATAAATTAAAATAAAATAAATTTTGACAAGATGTCTTGGGCCAGAGATATAGCTCAGTGGCACAGTGCTTGCCTGGCAAGCACAAGGTTCTGAGTTCGATTCCTATTACCAAAAAAAAAAAAAAAAGACTTTTGACATTTTTGAGCTCTCATTGCCTCACATGTATCACAATGATAGGTTAATATCTCTTTAACTTCTTTCTGTTTTAAATTATTATAAACAGGGGGCTGAGGATTTAGTTCAGTGGTGCAGTGCCTGCCTGGTAAGTATAAGGTCCTGAGTTTGATTCCCAGCACCCCTCAAAATTATTATGAACATAATGAAATATATTATAGAAATAACATTTGATAAAGTAATAACTAGCACTCATGGCAAGCACATGTATACTAAGTTCTTCTGTTTATGCATTTCATCTTATTTTAGAGGTACAATAATTCTATAAAGTAGAATTACTCTTGTTGCCAGTTTTCAGAGGAGGAAAATGAGGTTGAGATAAGATAATTAGCTTAGCATTCGACAGCTGTCTGGTGCTAAGGCATGAACCTGGACCTTCTTCAAGGTATTAAATGGCATTGTCTTCAGACAGTGGAAACACATCATTTGATTTTAAATTTTGATTTTGAAATATGAAGGACTGAAATTTCACAATGGATGTCACATCCTTCGGCTTTGGTAGTTTCCACCTCCCTCTTGTTTCTAGCCTATCTTGCATGGCAAAGTGCTGAAGTACGGTCTTGTCAAGGAGACAGCTACACAACAGTGAATCTACTGAAGCTACTGATGGTGTAAGAAGAAAGTTGTTGCCAAGAGAGGTCACTGAAGTCCATCTCTTCCACTGATTGCAGAACTAAGTCATGCTCTTTTATTTAGGCAGCAGCAAAGGGCAAGAGAAAGTTTATCCACACCTGCAGAACTCTTTGCTCATGCCAGTGGCTTAGAGAAAGCGCTCAGTAAGCATGCCTGCTTAGTTCTTGGCTTTTCTAGAGCTTTTGTAGTAGCTACTCAGGCAGTGCATGTGCCTCTCTTTCATTCTTATCATAGCTGGCTTCAGTTGCTTTTAAACACCGAGTACCTGGTTTACTGAAATGGATAGAACATCATTTCATAATGCTACTTCATGCAATATTTATATCCCTTTTCTTCTCTGCCTTGAAATGGAACTTTCAAAGTACCTATTGCATTGTTTTCTAACTTTACTTTGTGAGTTTATCTACCAGTTTTCCTGCAATTTAAAATTCCCAGAGGTGCTGTAGCTCGATATGAGTTTGTCAGTTATATATCTCTGAAAAATCTGTCCTTTTTACAACAGCATGAATGTCTGTATTCAAGCTCAGTCTGCTGTATTAGCTATTCCCTTTTGGATCACTTTTTTCCTACCTATACTATGGAGATGCAGGCACATTTCTGAGGGGCAAATTTTGTTGGTAGGCTGAAGACTCTTCTCTGAATGTGAAGCTGATTCTCCATGACTTCTAGCCATGCTGCAGGCTTCCTTGCATGTTACAGGACTGTGCTTCCAGTATTGATGCTTGGTGGGTGCGCTGGAGGTAGTTACCCATTCCAGCTTGCTGCACTCCCTCTTAAAAAGTCTTTCCTGATCATTGTGTAACTGTAGGTTGAAGATCAGCAAATTATTGTTTATAGAATGAATTCTTCCCAACACTTAGTCCTTTAAATAAAATTTTATTAAAATACTCATTTATGTACATATTTTTCTATGGTTTTTGTGCTATGATAGCAGAATCGAGTGGTTTCACCAAAGCACCTATGGTCTCCAAAGCATAAAATATTTACCATATAATCTTTCAAGTAAAAAAAAAAAAAAGGTACCTATAGTGACAGCCTATTGCCATAAACCTCATTGTACAGTATTTCTAGAACTCAAATGGCCAATACTTACTGTTTCAAAATAACCAATCTGGAAACTTATCTTCTCTAATTAAATTTCCCCTCCCAGGATCTTATGAGGACAATATTCAGGTGGTCTATTTGCAAGTAGAGCTGAATCAAGACTAAACAATGAAGCCTGGCTAGTAAGAAACACAGGGGAAAAATGTTGCAAAGAGCAGCTGTGCTGGCTCCTGTTGAATTGCCTGTTCATGGTTTTAGTTTCTCACAAGGCCCAGCTGCATGTTTTGACCTTGAATTTCAAGGGATAACTGTATACTTCCTATAAACTCCCCTTTTCCCTTAAGTCTGTTTTTGACCAAGTCAATGAGTTAAGGCTTTAGGTATGCTTAGGGTTTTCATTCAGCATCCTTGCTCTCAAAAAGTTTCTTCAGCTTCCTTTGGCTACAGAAATCGTCTCGTGGACAGTTACAAGTAGGAATAGTGTATCTGACAATTTGATTCACACTGGGAATTGATTCCTGTGAAGGAAAGTCAGTATGCTAGTGGTAGAATGGGTAAGAAATGGCTGACCTGTAATAATTTGGGCTTTTTTCAATGAAGAAGTTGCAGAACATTTTTCTCTTTTTACTCTTGTGCTATTGTGAAAGCATGCATAGAAAAAAAACCATTTTTTATTAAGTTCACAATAATATTGATCTGCTTTTTTTCTTTCCAATTAAAACTGTTTTTGGCCTCATAACTGAAGCTAATCATGTGATAGTTTCTGTTGTCTCATTTTCTTTTTTTTTCTTTTCTTTCTTTCTTTTTCTATCTCTTTCTTTCTTTCTCCCTTCCTTCCATCCTTCCTTTCTTCTTTCTTTGTGGTATTTGGATTCTCCTAGCACATTTCTAAAAATGCAGTATACACAGGAGGGACAATGCCCAGGTTTTAAAAGGCTTTACTAAATATCTAGTGCTCATAATAAGTAACCAAGACCTTAAAATGACACTTTGATCAAGACTGGGAGATGTGATGCTGTGTTATCATCACTTTTCCTTTTACATTGACTTAAAAATTACCTTATTTTGAAATTTGAGTCTCATGAACTATTTTTAAATTAAGTAACAACAACAAACCAATAACAACCAGTAAGGACATTATGAGATCTAATAATTAAAATATACTTGTTTCCTTTTATTTGTATTTTAAAAGCGGGCATTACTGTTTCTTGCTCTGAGATAGAGGCAGATGTTTGATGAAGAGAAAACTTCAGAAGGAGGTGATCACATTTATAAGGGAAAGCACTTGCTGACCACTAGGTATTTTCAAACTTTTTTAGGATTTATACAGCATATATTTTTTTTCTCTGTGGCAATGAGGCATTATCTTTATAAAGCACGTCAAGTATAATTAATGTTTTGCGAAAAATGTTTGAAGCAGTATTTGTTAGGGACATTAATTAGATTGAGAGAAAACACACCGGTCCATAAAGACATCATCAGGTATCTTGAATTTTATTAGGTATTTCCCATCTAGTAGAATATTATTAACATCTTATTGATTCAAGAAACCAAGAAATTGTGTCCTATATATTATTATTAGTTATTTTGCTGTATTAGGGATGGAACCAAAGGCCTTATACCTGCTAGCTAAGTGTTCTTTTACAGGGTTACATATTCACACCTATTTGTTATGATGCAGTGTTTTGCTAAGTTTCTCAAGCTCTCCTTACACTTGCAATCCTTCCTCCTCAACCTCCTGTGTAGCTGCAATTGTAGTCATGTGCCACTGTGCCCAGTTTGTACCCATATTACTTAAAATGATGAGAAAACCTTGAGACTTATTATACATTATTTCATTGTATCTTACAGATTGTAAAATATATGAACTTGTTGTATTCAGTCTTCTCTTTACTCTTTGTAATTTTAGATAGTGTTTCTGAGGTATATATATTTCTTGCATTGGTCTATTGATTCTTCTTTCAGTAATGCATGGTGATTTCTGTGTGATAGGCACAGGTGCACAAAAGTACTCTCCAAAGGCAAGCTTATTTAATCTTTGCAAACTTATGAGGTTAAGTGCTATCTTCATGAGTAGTTGAGGAAACTGAGGTGCAGGGAGATTAGAGTAGCTTGCCTAAAATCACACAGTCGGTAAAGGTGATGATCCAGGATTTGAAACTGCATTTTTCAGGTCAAGAGTTAATGCTTTTGGTCAGTGTATGCTAAATGCTTATATTAACTTCATTAGTGAGGAAGATACAAATTTTACTTCCAAGAAATTTTCTTTCATGGCATCATTGTGGAGAGTTAGAAACAGTTGTAGGGGTTGAACCTTTGTGATCTCTTTCCTCATTCACCATAAGGAACATGGACAACACCCTGATAACACAAGACAGATTTCTAACGGAAAAATAATAAACGTATTTCATCAAAGTTTTGTATGACATAGGAGCCTTCAGAAAAGTAGACCAAAAGATCCTTAGAAAACTTTATTTTTATGCTTATATTTGATGAAGAATGAGCAACCATGTAGAAATGTGTGTGGTTGAACAGAAATGGTATGAACTAGTGCTAACACACTGACAGAGAAACCCTGCAGGGCCAGTCTGTTCAGATTGTCCAGTTTGTTGGCTTCTCTGTGCATCAGTTTTTTCTCCAGGTTACAGGATAAAAACCCTTACGCAATGAAGTAATTATAATTCACTGCCAGACAAGGCAGATAACTCTTCTTTTTATTTAATGAAAAATGGTAAAACAGAATTTCATAGAAAAATAACAGGAGAATAACAACAGTTAATACATTACATATTGTCATCTTCAAAGTACTGACTCAGGATATAAGATATGGGTGTAAAAATTCTCCAGTCAATATCTGCATGAACCTTTCTTTTCAATGAACTAAGAGACATTAATAGTGTAACTCCCTTGCATTTTTCTCTTTTTCCTTCCTTCCTTGCCCCTTTCCCCGTCCTACTGGCTTTTTCCTTTTAAATGATTACTTCATATTTCACAATATCTATTCTGCATTTTAGATGTTATTTATCCTTTCAGTTTGTCACATGAGGGAGATCATATGATGTTTTCACGTGTAAATCTGATTTATTTCATGTGTGAGTAGGGTCTTTCATCCATTTATTGTAAAAGTCTCAAGTTTATCATTCTTTATAGCTGAGTAATACTGCATTGTATAAAAGCATCACATCTTTTTTATCCATTCCTCAGTTAGTGGTCAATTGGATTGTTTCCAAGTTTAGCTATTGTGAATTGTACAGCTATAAGCATGGGTGCACATACATTGCTATGGTATGTGTTTTTAATTCTTCTGGGAAGATACCCTGAAGTGGAATAGCTGTGTCAAACAGGACCTCTAATCCTAGGTTTTTGAGGAATCTCCACACTGATTTCCACAGTGGTTGCCCCAGTCTGCATTCACACTAAAAGTGGAGAAGGGTACCGTTTTCCCGACAGCTCTGTCAGCATTTGTTAGTGGTTGATTTCTTGATGATAATCATTCTTTATGGAGTGAGATGTAATCTCAGTGTTATAATTTGCATCTCTCAAAATGACCAGTGATATTGAACATGTTTTCATGTATTTATTTGCTATTTGTATTTCTTCACCTGAGAATTCTGTATTCATCTCAGATATGCATTTTTGTTTGGGTTTTTGAATTTGGGGGGATCTGTGTCTTTTCAGTTCTTTATATGTTCTAGATATAAGTACTTTGTCCGAGGGACAGATAGCTAAAACTTTTTCTCGCTTCATGTGTTGTCTTTTCACACTGTTGGTGATTTCTTTGGATGTGTAAAAACTTTTTAATAAGATAAGATCCCAGTTGTTGATTCTTTGAAGTATTTTCCATGCAGTTTTGATATTGTTCATGAACTCTCTACCTACACTTATATCCTCAAGATTTCTACCTACTTTCTCCTTCTATAAATTTAGTGTTTCTGTCTTAATATTTAGATTTTTGATCCACTTTGACTTTAGTTTAGTGCATAGTGATAGGCATGGGTCTAGTTTAAGTCTTAGGCATAAGGAGAGCCAGTTTTTCCAGCACCACTTGTTAAAGGGACTATCTTTCTTCCAGTGACCATGTTTGGCCCCTTTGTCCAAGATAAGGAGACTGAGTGTGTTTGTAGTTGCATCTATATCTTCCATTATGTTCCATTTATCCTCAGGTCTGCTTTGTTGCCAGGACCATGCTGATGTGATTATAGCAGCTTTGTAGTATAATATCAAGTCAGGGATTGTGATGCCACCTGTCTAACCTTTGTTGCCCAGGATTGCCTTTGCTATTCTAGGTATCTTGTGCTTCCAGATGAATTTTAAGAATATTTTCTCTAGATTTCTGAAGTGTACTAATGTTATTTTGATTGGAATTACGTTAAACTTCTGTAATAGTTTTGAAGCTATGGTAATTTTCACAATGTCAGTTCTTCCTATGTATGAGCAAAGGATATCATTCCAGTTTCTGGTATCCTCTTCAATCTCATTTTTCAGAATACTATAATTTTCAATATAGAGATCTTTTACTGCATTTGTTAGACTGATTCATAGGTATTTAATTTTACTGAATGCTATTGTGAAGGGTGTTGTTTCCCTAATTTTTGTTTTGGTGGATTTGTTTTTTGAGTACAGGAATGTTATTGATTTTTGAGTGTTGTCTTTGTATCCAGCTAATCTACTGAATTTGCCTGTTAAATCTAGAAGCCATTTTGTGGAGTTTTTGGGGTCTTCTATGTAGACTATCATGTCATTTGCAAATAATGATAATTACTTCTTTCCTACCCTTGTTCCTTTTATTTCTTTCTCTTGTCTAATTGCTCTGGCTAATGTTTCAGAATTATATTGAATCGAAGTGGTGATAGTGGACATCCTTGTCTTGTTCCTGATTTTAGAGTGAAAGTTCTCAGTTTTTGTCCATTTAGTATGGTGTTGGCTGTTGGTTTATCGTAAGCGACTTTCATCAGGTTGAGGTAAAGACCATCTATTCTGATTTTCTATACAGTTTTTTCGTGAATGAGTGTTGAACTTTGTCAGAAACTTTTTCTGCATGTATTGAGATGATCATATGATTTTTATCTTTGGCTCTATTAATGTAGTGTATTACATTTATTGATTTGCATATGTTGAACCATCCCTGCATTCCTGGAATGAAATCCACTTGGTCATGGTGTATAATCATCTTGATGATTTACTGTATTCTTGTTGCTAGTATCTTATTGAGGATTTTTGCATCTATGTTCATTAGGGAGATTTTCCTGTAGTTCTCTTTTTTGGTTAAGTCTTTCTGTGGTTTGGGTATCAAGGTAATACTTGCCTCCAGGAATGTGTTAAGGCATATTCCTTCCCTTTCAATTTCTTTAAAGAGTTTGAGAAGTACTGGCACTAAATCTTCTGTAAGTTTTTCGTAGAATTTGGTCATGAATCCAGCAGGATCTGGGCTTTTATTTGTTGTTTTATTAACTGATATTGAGTTACTGAGAATTTACGTACCTTCTTGATTCAGCTTTGTTAATTCATATATATCTGGCAATTCGTCCATTTCTTCTGTGTTTTCCATCCTATGTGAGTATAGATTTTGAAAGTATGTATTGATGATCTTCTGAATTTCCACAGAATCTATAGTGATTTTACCTTTTTCATTCCTCATTTCATGAATTTGAGTTTCTTTTTTTCCTTTTTTTGTGGTTCTGGGAATCAAACTCACAGCCTTGCACTTGATAGCCTGGTGTTTTGCCCTGAGTTATATCCCCATTCTCTTTCATTTTTTGATAATATTGGCAAAGTGTTTGTCAATTTTATTTATTTATTCAAAAAATCAGTTGTTCAAGTCATCAAGTTTTGTATTATTTTGTTAGTCTCCTTTGTATTAATTTCTTCTCTGTTCTTTATAATTTCCTCCATTGCATGCTTTTTTTTTAATTTTAGAAGGAATAAAACAGAACAGTAAAATGAAACAAAACAAAACAGTGATAGAACAGTAGGAAATGCACAATCATTACTATATTGCATATAGTTATCCTCTAAATAGTTGCTCAGACTGCTGGCCCCAGCCTTGCAAAGTCAGTCAAACAACACAAATGTTAGGTTGCTTACCTGCTGCAGTTATTATCATTGCAGTCTGTGTGACATCTGGTTGCTTACGTGTGGCGTGGGTAAAGGAGGGTCGAGTCAGCTTCCTTGCTGTTTCTCCCTGGCTGGCAAGGCCACTGCTTGTGCATGAGGGAGGTGCTGCCTGGCTTCTTTACTGGTTCTCCTCAGCTGGCAGGGCTGCCACTGGCACAAGAGGGGCTGCACTACTTCATTTCTGGTTCTCTGTGGCTGGCAGGGGCTCTGCCTGCACACAGGGGACTGCATGGCTTTCTTGCTGATTTTCTTCAACCATCAGGGTCTCTGCCATCACACAGGGAGGCTGAACAGATTGCTTGCTGCTTCTCCTCAGCTGTTAGGGCCTTTGAGGGAACACAAGGAGGCTGTACCTGTTGTTCAGGTTTTGTGTTGACTTCCTCTTCTCTTTCTCAAAGTTTGAGATGCATGTTAGGTTATGTATTTGGGCTCACTCATCATTCCTGATGTGAGAATTCATGGCTATAAATTTCCCTCTTAGGACTGCTTTCATTGCATTTCACAGGTTCCAGTATATTATATCTGCATTTTCATTTCATTGTACATACCGCTTAATTTTGTTTAATTTCATCTGTGACCCATTGGTTTTTCAGGGTGGTGTCACTTAATTTCCATGTGTTTATGGAGTTTTTGTAATTTCTTTTGCCATTAATTTCCAATTTCATTGCACTATAATCAGATAATATGTGTGGGATAATTTCCATTCCTTTGTACTTACTAAAACATGTACTTGTCTAAAACATATAGGCAAGTATATGTTCCTCTTTAGTGAATGGCCCAAGTGCAGCAGAGAAGAATGTGTATTTCAATATTGTTTGTTGGAACACTCTGCAAACATATACTAGGTCCATTTGTTCACAAGTATATTCAGTTTTGATATTTCTTTGCTGATTTTTTGTCTAGTTGATCTATCTTTTTGTGACTATGGGCAATTAAAGTCCCCTGTTAAAATCGTATTATTATTTTATTTTTCATATCTATTAATATTTATCTTATATAATTTGATGGTACTCTTTTTTTGGTGCATACATATTTATGATTGTTATCTCTTCCTCTTAAAGTTTTCCTCTAACTAGTATGTAGTGACCTTTATCTCTTTTGATCATTTTTGACTTGAAGTTCATACTGTCTTCAAACAGTAAAGCTACCCCTGTCTTTCTTTGGATTCCTGTTGTGTGGTGTAATGTTTTTTATCCTTTGACTTTCAGTCTATGAATTTCTTTTTGAGTAAATGTGATCCAACAGCATATTGTTGGACCTTGTTTCTTGATCCATTCTGCCAGTCTATTTCTTTCCATTGGTGAATTGTGGTCATTTACATTGATGGTTATAACTGATATGTATTGGCTTATCTTTTTCAAGTTATTTTCCTGCTATTGGTTCCATTTTCCCCTGTGTTTAATTGTTTGCCCTGCCTGGTGGTTTCTTTCTGTTGTCATTTGAACTGTGGTCATTTTTATCCCTATGTAGAGTATCTTTCAGTACACTTTGTAGGGTTGGTTTTGTGGTCATGAATTTCTTCATCTGTTGTTTGTCATGAAGTATCTTCTTCTCCATCAATTCTGAAAGATAGTTTTCCTGGGTACATCTGTGTGAGAAGTTCATTTCTTTCAGGACTCAAAATACTCTACTCCAAGCTCTTCTTGACTTGAGGGTTTGTGTTGAGGTGTCAGCCATGATTCTAATGGGCTTTCCTTTTAAGGTAATCAGTTTCTTTTCTTTAACAGCTTTTAATATTCTGTTTTTGTGTTAAATTTCTGATATCTTAATTATTATATGTCGGGGTGTGTATTGACTTTGTTCATGGCTATTTGGAGTTGTATATGTCTCATTTAACTTTATGTCAGATTCTATTCCATGCTTGGGAAATTTTCTGCTATTTTTTCTTGCAAGTAGTATTTTTATGTCATTTGTGTTGTTCCTTGCTTTTTCACTGATTCCTGTCAGTATTATATTGCTTTTCTTTGCATCATCTTGCAGCGGCTGAATTGTTATTTCTTGATCCCTTGTTAGTTTTATGAGATCTTTCCTTTGTGATCACTATCTGGAATCCTGTCTTCAAGGTCTGAAAATCTATCTTCAATTTTGTTCAAGCATTTTTGGCAGCTTTCAATGTATGTTTTAATTTTCTGGATATCTCTTTGAATCAGTTTCATGTATTGTATTTCTTTGTTATATTGCTCATTCAAGGTTTCCATCATTGTCCTATGCTGCTCTGTTTTTTTAATCTATGTCTGCTCTAGATTTGCAGAGCAATTCCTTCATTGTGGTTTTTCTTTCGTCTTTTTTTTTTTTTACCTGAGGCTTTATGTCTGATCTAATTTCCTCTATACCTTCATGGATTTGTTTCTTTATTTTGTTTGCTATCATTTCAGAAATTTCAAGTGTGTCTTTCATTTTCCTCTATTACAGTGTCTCCTGGACTTGTTCTATATGGGCTGGAGGTCTGAGTTTGCATTTTGCTTCTGCATCTTGTCACTTTGTTTCAGAACATTTTTTTATTTTGCTTTCTGTGTTGATCCTTGTAAGTTTTTGCAGTAGGTAGCTATATCATATCAAGGCCTCTCTAAGAAAAGTCTGTTCCTCAGGGATGTCTTCTTTGTTTGTGTCTGTCCCAAGACCCTACCTTCCCATTTAATTAAAAGTGAGATGTTGGTATGTGTTTGGCTAAGTCTCCAGACCTTTGGGGTTGGACAGTAGTAAAGTTATTACCCCAGAGCATCCCAGTATTGTTATTAAAAGTAGAACAACTGGTTGCAACTGATATGACATCATAGCTTACATAGTTTCATTAATAATAACAACACCATCAAGCATAGTTCAGAAACTGACAAACTGTGGTATTAATTTTGTAGCTTGAACCATAGGAGAAAAATCTAGTTATTTAATAGAAATGATCATAAATTAGGAGCCTGTAGGTAATGTGCTTCCCTTTGGTAGTGTGGGTTTACTCTCTGGTGGAGAGATTTAAGAATAGTGGATAAAGATAACTGAAAAGGAAGCAGGAGCAAGACTGGAGGTGAAATGATGATCATACATGCTTTGGGAATCTAGAGAAGAGGGCAGAAAAAAAGATTGAAGGAGTAAGCAAGGGATTATCTGCACTTGGTCTCTGTGTTTGGGGATGGGATTAGTTTTCTGTGACTGGAATTCTCCTGAGTTATTTAGAAAAGATGAAAAACAGTTAAGAAAAAAAGAAAAGAAAAGAGGAAAAGGAAAAGAAAGAAGGCAAACATACAACTAAATTAAACTGCATTAAATTAAAATAAAACAGAAAGAAGGAAGAGCAGTTTCACCTGCCTACTTCTATTCTGTGTATCTTTGTCGCCAAGTATAACTCTAATTCACTTAACTTACCAACTATTGATTTGTATTTTTAATGTTTTTTCAGACTTTTTCATCCTGCTAGTCCTGCCTGTCCACTGTGTGTGCCCTAGTTGGGTCCCTACTGTGTGGCACTCCCCCAGTTGCCTGGTGCCACTGATGTGTGTGGGGGGAGCCAGTCACCTGAATTTCTCCAGACTGAATTCCTCCATTCCTCCAGTGACCAGTTTCTGGGTCCTGGATTCCTCCAAGTCCTGGGTCCCCTGAAGTAGGGGGAGGGGCCAGTCTAAGGGAGGCCACTCTTAAAGAAAGCAGAAGCACTATCTTTTATAGTTGGATTTAGGAAGAGGAGTTTTAGTTATATTCTGCCTTGGAAGAGAAAGAAAAGTATGAGAAGAATGGCATGAGACACCCAAAAAGAAATGTTGCACAGATCTTTTCCACATCCCTTCAATTCCAAGTACCTAACATGCTAAAGTACTGTGTACTTGGTTATTGTTTCCTAAGCCCCAACATGGGTTTTCTTAAAACATCATGTCAAGGAATACACGTGTGTTAGTCCATAAACCCTTCTGTCAGGGATTCAGCCATCAAGCATTTCTAGCCTCATCACTCTGTCCAGAGGCAGAGATGAGACTGACTTACAGGCTGACAGTAACTTTCACAAGGTCAGTACCAAATCCAAGTTCAGGGTGATGTCAACCCTCCTCTTTTCAGAAGCTAGATTGAGGTTAGGGCAAAATGATCTGATGAGCAGTTCTTTATTCCAAACTACTTTGGGTCTGATAAGAAGTAGATTTACTTCAATCAAGCCAATTTTCTTGCATTATCACAATAGCTGCAAGTTGTCATCTGAGATAAAGCAAATTGTCCAGAGTCTTAAAGGAAAAGCTTATTTCTGAATATTTTCTCTCTAGGCCAACAGTGGAACTCATTTTGCTGTTTAATTATTTGAATTTTTCACTATTATAAATTTAGAGGAAAGTTATTTAAATTAAGGTTTAGTTGAGAATGTTGTTTATTTTGCCTTTTCCTAAGGAAAAAGTGGATAATAGAATAAGCACTAATTTTTTTCTTCCTTTTCTCTTTTTTCTCTTTTACTCATTTTTTCTTTAATAAGCCGATGCACACAGTGTTCCTGCAGATCTAACTTTACCATCATAATTTACCAGGAAACATTTCACTTCTATTGTAATTTTTACATTGACCTAGTGTATAGTCAGTCTTTGGAAACAAAAATACATTGTTTAATTTGGCATTCTGCTTTTAGTAGTGGTATTTCTATTTTTACAAAATATAGTAGCCCTGTTTACTAAAATTTAAATGAATAATAGCAGAGAAAAGAAATCTCTTGGTACTTGATGGATAATACAGTTTTCAAATTCTTTTATACCTGTAGTTCCATCTGTGCATATTTTAAAATTATACTAAAAAGTGATATTTGGCAAGTAATTTCTGTATAAAAGGGAGGTCTATCTCACATAACTTTATGCAGAGATTAAGCATATTGATTGACACTTACTTTTCAAAAAAGCAGTAACTAAATTAGGTGTATAGAGGAATAAAGTTTTCCCTCGAAACTAATTGCTTTTGACAACCACAAGTGTTTGTGATAGTCCTAAAAAACATGGAATTGTTACATAATGTTATGTTGCTGGACTGAGTTACATTGGAGGACTTTGTGGGAGAGGGCTATGTGTGTTTTATTTTGATACTGTGGTACAATTCAAAGTTAGCTTTAGTTTCTCATCTGAATTGTTCTTCCAGATGGAGCCTTCTAAAGTAGTTCTGTGAGCAGTTTCAGTGTTTCACTTGTCTATTTAACAAAAATATAAGATCCTTATTCTGACTCTGAGGTTGCAATCTGGTTCCTAATGCAGTGATTTAACAAGTATTTTATGGAGTGACAAATGTGTACCAGAAATAGACTAGAGTAGCATTGTCTAACAGAGATGTAATATATGTCACATATGTAATTTAAAAAATTTTAGTAGCTATATAAAAATATAAAAATAAAAAGATATCCATGTTAATAATTGATTTTATTTAGTTCAATATCTAAAAATATATAAAATAACAAACTGCATCAATATTAAAATATACAGTGATATATTTTACATTCTTCCTATAATGAATATTAAGTATCCAACAAATTTTTTACTTACTGTGCATCTCAATTCAAAGGATATATTTTCACTAATTTGTATTTAGGTTTCATAAAATGCAGTTGAAAAAATAGACCCACATATCTAATTTATTCCGATCATATTTAAATTTTTTCAACAACAGAAATCAGTATCAGATTTTAGGTTTAAGTTTTAGGTTTAGGTTTAAATTTAAGTGAAATTTAATATACAGATCTTTAGTCTTTATAGGTTCATTTTAGGTGCCACAATGTCTCATGGTAGCAATGTCTAAATTGCACAGGCTCTATACTCATGGGATTCATAGTCAGTGCTCATGGGAAGCTTGCCCTTCCAGCTTTCTATTCTGTCTTCCCCCACATTGCAGGATAGAACTTATCTTGTCTCTAGACTTTTTCCCATTTATTCCAGTTGAGTGTGTTTTGTACTGTGAGAGGTACACATCTCCTCTACTGAGATTTATCCTTCCTTCAGTGAAGAACACATGTCAACCCACCCAGAGAAGCCCTTTTTAATTATCTAAGCAAGAAATGTGCTGCCTGCTCTTAATCTCTGTAGCATTTTAATTCTGCCTTTCTTTTGATACTGATTATATACTGCCCTGTAGCTCTTGAAGTCACATAAACCCAGGCATGATATTGGGTCCTGCCATTTGCTGACTACACAATCTTTGACAACTTCCTTAGTTTCTTATGGCTTTTCTTTAGTCATATGTAAAATGTTGAGGTATTTCATTATTTTTACTGTTTCACATATGAGTTTTGCAATATCCCAATGGGGTTGCTAAAATGAGATAAAGTTGAAAGCATTCCTTAGTTGAGCATTGGGTCTACATGTAGTATTAACATATATTTTTTATCTCCCTAAGTATAACAATTTATAAATAATAATCTCAATAATGAAAATGATAATAAAAAATAAGTTTGTGCCAGGTACTAGTCAATTGATTTATATACGATGGCAATCTTTCACCTACTTATATCAAAGTTTGAAGTATTTTTACAGTGAAAACTAGAGCAAGAAAAGATTAAGAAGCTTGTGTGTCACATAGCTAGAAAGAAATGCAATTAGCATTTATGCAATACAAAGAATGGAATATAGTTTGAATATTTTTTATTAATGTTCTATCTCACCTAGTTTTTGAGGGAGTGTACACAGAGGTTCCCAGTGGAAGGTGAGCAGAGGGCAAGCGAATGAAGCTCCGTCTGTACCTCCAGCTGCTCCTCATTGCTCCCATTACTGGCAGAGTTCTACCTCCTGTCAGATCAGAGGTGGCATTAGATACTCACAGGAGCGTGAACCCTGATGTGGACTGTGCATGTGAGGAGCCTGGGTTGTGTGCTTCTTATGAGAATCCAACGCCTGATGATTGGAAGAAGAGCTGATGTGGTGACATCACTACTGGGGAGTGGCTGCAAACACAGATTAAGATTAGTAGAGAGGCTTGACTGCACAGATCCCTTAATAAGTCAGTTACCTGTGGATTCATATCAAAACTTTATCAGTGAATTACAAGTGACAAATAAACTACATCTTGAGTCATGACCTAAAGTGACAAGTGAGTTGATGTACTTCAATTGTACAACTGCTTCCGGTGACAGGGTTTAAGCAACAATCTGATAATTATTGTAGTCTCTGTGTGGCCTATTATTTTACTTATCAATAGTATCTATACCTCTTCTCTACATCGCATTCTTGTCTTAGTTTTGGTTTTGTGAACACAAACTAACCCTAGCTAAAATGAAACAAAATACAAAACAAATGTCATCAGACATCTTCTCTGAAAAGAGGAAAGGATTCAATGATGAGACAATGGGAGACTCAACGACTATTTACAAGAAGAAAGCTGCATTTGAAAGAACTTGATAGAAGTCCTATAATACTGCAATTGTTGATTCACATTCTTCAAGTCCACTTTGTACAATAAGCGAGAACTGGCTAACCAAAGAAGCTATGGCTTCTTCCAAACTGCTCTGCCACTTGCAGATGAAGCACTCTGCATTAAAAGACATGCCTTTGGAGTTTTCCAAAAGAAAAAAAAGTGAGCAAGAAGAATAGAAGTATTTTTTTACTGAAGGCTGTCACTTTATCAAACCTGTCTGCACTGAGAGCATCATTTTTAGTGGTTAAGCACATTGCTAAAGCTAAGAAACCCTTTATTGTTGGTAAACACTTGATTCTGCCTCTGCTAAGGACATTTGTTGTGAACTTTTAAGAAAGCCTGCATTTCAATAGGTGGTAAATGTTCCTCTTTAAGCTAGCACTGTTACTTAGCAAGCTGATAAAATACTGCAGGATGTTGAGGAGCAATTGCTGGAGAGGATTAAAGATTTATAGTGGTATGCAATCCAGTTTTAAGTATCCTCCAATGTTGCCAATAAGGCAACAATGTTTTGTTTTGTTTTGTTTTTCAGGAGGATATGCATTTTTTGCTAGCCAATGTCACAGCTGTGGAACTAAAGTCTTTAAATGATTACAAATCAAGAAAATTGAATTGGTCATTTTGTGCCGGTGTATGCATACATAGAGCAGCTGCCATGACTGAAAAGTTTTCTGATTTCACTACTTAGGTCAAGATGTCCCTTTTGAATGTGATTCTATGTATTCTGTCATGTGTAGAGAAATGCTTCCTAGATGAAAAGTGCCACCTGAACTTTTAACATTTTGCAGAATGTGATTTAAATTATCAGCCACAATAAAGTATATACCTTTAACGCACATCTGTTTATACAACTCTGTAAGGAAATGGATGTAGAACACACATATTTTCTCTTACACATAGAAGTGAGAACATTTTCTAAAAGATCACTGACCAGAGTTCTTGAATGATGAGAGTTGCTCCAGAGATTTCTTTTAGGAAAACAGTTACTGCTGCTGGCAACACATTTTAGCGACACTGAATAGGTCACAAAACTTGCTTACTTGTATGACATACTGAACCTCCTTAACAAACTTAATATGTCACTTTATGGGAGAAGGGCAACTAAATTCAAGTCAGCAGATAAAAGCAGCTACATCCAAGCCAACTGGATCTATGGGAATGCCCAGGGAGCAGTGGGATTTTAGACATGTTACAAACATTAGCAGAGATTTGAAGGAGGCTGAGCCAAAGTTTCTTTATCCCAGCTGATGCATGATCATGTCTCAGCTTTAAGAAGAGTTTTAACATTACTTTCCAACTAGAAAGAACATACAAAGTGGGATGGAAAGGATCCATGATTTATTTGTGTGTAATCCAAGTGAATCAACTTGTTTGTGCTAGGAGAAGATCAACTGTTTGAGATGAAAAATAACAGAGACCTTAATAGTTTGTTTGAGAAAATTTCAAATATTCATACATTCTGCATTAAAGGCAAGATGGAATATCCTGAGAGTGCCACAAAACATTGAAGAGCCTGCTTGCATTTCCCACAACCTAGCTTTGCGAACAGGTTTTACTCTAGTGACAGCAACCCAAACAGTGTAGACTGGACATAGAAACACACTTCTAGTGTCACTGTCTCTCATCACCTCCAGATGGAACAATCTAGTTAGGGGAAAACAAACTCAGGGCTGCCATTGACTGCATTATAGCAATTTGTATAATTATTTTATTCTCTATTTACTGTACAGCAATAAAAGAAAGTGTACAACAAATTTCACGGACTTGAATAGTCCTGGAGCCCCCTCTCTAGCACCTGTGGAAAAATTATCTTTCACAAGACCAGTTTCTGGTGCCAAAAATGTTGGAAATCACTAGTATGAAGGGTTCAGCAAAGTATTTGAATCAGTGATATCTGATTGTAAATGCTGATTGTCACTGATTAGATATATTTACTTGGGAAACTTATTTAGCCTCACTTAACTATGTATGTGTTTGCTCTGTAAAATGGAAATAATGAAGTCAATCAAGAACTCTATAACATAGAAGTTAAGTAATGTTTATATGCTTAAAATTTAGTTTTACCCTTGAAGTTGTTAGTTCTGTTCTCTTTAGCCAGTTAATCTCTGTTCTACAATTTTCTTATCTGAAGAATGGAAAATATGATAATAAAGTTATAAATTTGTTTTCAAGATTAAATGATGCAATCTATATAAACACTTCAAATTATAGCTAGACACAGTAAACACTCAAAAGCTATCTAGGTAAAATGAATACTCAAGTGCTCTATGGAAGGAACTATATAAGACTTGTAATTTTTGAACACAAAATACAGTTAGTTAACTTTCTTTTTTTTTCTTCCTACTCATTTTCTTTTTATATATTTGTATATTTTATGGACTATAATACTGCATATTGTACACATATGTACTCACAAATTAACTAAATGACAGAGTGTCTTGAATAACCTTTTATATTATTCGTGTTTTTATACAAGTACATAAGTATTATTTTCCAAAAGTATAAAATAATTGCATATGAATCAGAGATGGTGAATTGCGACTAACACACACTACTTTACATTTCCCTTGAGCATTCAGTGATTTAGTCACGTTTGAGGTATTTTGAATTTCACATGCATAGAACTTCCTGACTCTTCTTCAGTCATGGCTGAACTCTTGTTCAGCTGTATGCCACATGGTCTTCTGTCTAATTCTGATAATCATAAATTAGAATATCTTTCAAATTCAACTGCAAGACAACACAGTACTGAAAGTGAATTCATAAGGGAAGCAAATATTGTCACAAGCAGAAACAGAAAGATTTGAATAATGTAAAATGTTACAGCAGAAGTCATAGTGCCGTAATGAATATTACACATATTGCTTCTAATTCTTAAGTATGAACTTTCGCATCCCTTGAATCTCCTTTATTGTGTTTCTAATATCATTTAGCAATTGTTATGACCTGTCCAATCACTGAATAAAATCATTCTCCTCCTTTTAAAAATCCTGAATTTCTTCCACTATTTCTCAACAGATCTTTATTTTGACTCAATCTTTCATAAATGAAAATGAAATACATTACCCTTTATATGTTTTTTCAAGGTGGAAACTTTGAAAATTCAGTGTTCACTCTTTTGACCATGAACTATATGTGTAACCCTATAGCACATGCTGCAGTGCGATCCTTGACGTTTTGGAATTCAGTCTAATGAGGGTGACATTACATACCTATATAAATCTAAAGGAGGAGGAGAATATATTCTATCATAGAGAACATAACAAAAGTTTTGGAAATATGCAGAAAGATTGAGAAAGACATGAATTTTATTGGCAGTAAGCAAAGAAGGAGAGCAGATGGCTTAGATGATTTGAGCTGAACCATGCTTAGTTGATAAGCCTTTTGTCTACAAGGTCGACTGGTGTAGTATCTTGAACAAAGATATTAAAAATGGAAAGAAGAAAAGTATACTATCAATAAAGTGAGGTGAGATCATGGAGTGGGAAAAAAATCAGAATCTAGTTGTGAAGATTATTGTCAGTTGAAGTTTACAATTTGTTTTGATGTACTGAGAATCCATTGTGGATTTCCAGCTACCTGAAAATAAAAGTGAATGCTTTTGAAACATTAGAAGTTTTTGTTTTTGTTGATGAAAATTCACCAATGTTATCAAAATTTACTATTTGGTCCTGATGTTATGTAAATTGAAAATATCAATAAATATTTTAAAACCTGAAAATATAGGTGACTTTAAACCAGCACAACATTTTTTTTATTACATTTATTGGTACAATTGAGAGATATGTAATGGTCACATTCATCATGAAGAATTTGAATTGCACGTGATATATCCTAGTTACTCTTTTATTTTTCTCATGCCCCTCCCTCTCAACTCCATTTTTCCGCCTTATTTATAAAGTCTTGTTTCCATTTTATTCTTTTCTCTCATTTTTTTTCTTTTCTCTTCTTTCCCACCCGTATTCCCTTTTCCCTTTGAACAATTTCTTCCTATTATACAATATCTATCTATCTATCTATCTATCTATCTATCTATCTATAGTTTCTTATTTATGATTTCAGTTTCTCACACCAGAGAGATAATGTGATATGTGCACATGTGTGTCTAATTAATTTCTCTTAAGATTATGATCTCAAGGTGTATCCAATTAGCCATAAGTATCTCAAGTGTATCCTTCTTTATGTCTGACTAGTACTCCATTGTATACAAAAACACATCTTTTTTATCCATTCATCAGTTGATGGGCATTTGGGTTGCTTTCAAGAGTTAGCTATTAGAAATTATGCTGCTATAAACATGAGTGTATATATATCATTGTAGCATGATGCTTTTAATTATTTTGGGAAGATATCAAGAAGAAGAATAGCTGGATCCAAAAGGACTTCTAGTTTTGGTTTTTTGAAGAATCTCCAAACTGATTTGGAGATCTATACTCCCATCAATGGTGGAGAAGGGTTCTTTCTTCCCCACAGCTTCTCCAGTATTTATTGTTGGTTGATTTCTTGATGATAGTCATTCTTTGTAGGGTAAGATAGAATCTCAGAATTGTTTTAATTTGCATTTCTCAAATGACCTGTGATGTTGAACTTTGTCTTACATATTTATTTGCTGTTTATACGTCTTCATCTGAGAAGTGTCTATTCATTTTAGATGCCCATTTATGGATTGGGTCTTTAAATCTGGGGGTCTGATTTTTTTCAATTCCTTATATGGTGTAGATTTGTCCTTTGTCTGAGACATAACTGACTAAGAATTTTTTCCACTCTGTGGGTTGTCATTTGACACTTCAATTAGAATTCTGCTCAGGAACTGCCTTAGTCACTTTCTCATTGCTAGGATAACTCTCCCAACTTAAAGGAGAAGTTGATTTGTCTCATTGCTTTTAGGAGATTTAGTCCATTTTCAACTGGCTCCAGGAAAAAAAAGTCATGATGAAAGGGTCTGAACAAGGAAAGCCGCTCAGTCGTGGTGTTCAGAAAACAGAGAGCATGATGGGAGGAACTGGGATGGGCGCCTTATCCTTCCGGGTAATACCACCCATCTCATGGTGGCCACATCTGTTGTCCAGGCTCCACCCCCATCAGCACATTCAGCTAAGAACTAAGTCATGTGGAGTACAGCATTCCAATCACTTTCTAAAAGTACCCCACCCCGGAGCCATGAGGCTTTAACGAACACTTTAGATTTAGATCATAACAGGAATGTACTTTAATAACATTATTCAATGTAGTAAACCAAAGAATCATTTTTAAACCACTCTTTTTTTTCAGTTTATTACATTATAGTTTTTCTAAATTGAGATCGTATATGAATTTCAGTAGTTTTTCTGCTAAATGATTGTATTGGTTTCCTGCTGCTGTGTAACACATTATTACAAACTTAATAACCAAAAACAGAAGATACTTCTCATTTTATGCATCTGTAGGTCAGGGGTCAGAGCATAATAAAACCGGTCCTTTGCTCAGAGTTGTACAAGGTAAAAATTAACATGTCAGCCAGATTCTTTTCCCAAACTCAGTCCTTTTTCAAGTCCTCTCAGGTTAGTGTCCTTGTTTATTGGTTGAATGTTCATGGTCACTCTAATTTGCTACAGGTCAACCTTAACTTTTAATTCCATGGTAAGAATAATTTGTTCTTATAATAGCACAGTTCCTTCCCTCTGGAAAAAATTACTGCACTTTCCAAATATAAAGATCTTTATGCCTATATACATATTATTTCAGTATATATAAATTTTTATGTGTGTACACTTATATATCTTTACAAAATATGATCATAGTATCCATCAGTAACGCTATGTGTATCAGTAAAAAGATTGAATCATTTTAATGACTGTATAGTATTCCATGATACATTTGAATTAGAATTTATAATTCTTTTATTTCTATTGAATATTTACCTTGCTTAAAATTGTCAACATTACAAATAAAATTGGAGTTTACATACATATTGTACATATCATGGCATGCATACTTGTAGGATAGATTTTAAAGCATTTAAAGTCAAATTTTCTGCTATTGGCAGCCAGTATTAGAGATTATCCCAATCATTATGTTTAAGAAATCTCTGTATTTACGATGAAACAGTTTGCATTATAACTAACAATACTACTAAAAAGTTGTCAGTCTTATTCATAAAGTCAAGCTTATGAAAGTGACTAATAGGATTCAGAACATACTGTTGATCCCACATATTTAACAGGTGTTTTCTTTATGACTGAAATAAACTATCTTGCTAGATACTGAAGTCACTCAGGAGGATAGAAGAATAGTACAACACAGGTAGAGAACTTTGGTTTTTCAATAAAGATTGCAAATCTCTTTGCTATCTTATCTGAGAAGCTCTGTGTATCTGTTTCCTCACCTGTGTTTTTTTGAAACATTTATTTCTAAGGCTTAAAAGAACTAATTTCATAGCCCATCTCATGGCAATTGCTTCATAAGATTCTGGCACTTTTTCCCCTTGTTCTAAGACTGTAAGAAGCAAGTGGGTAGACTCAGTTATCTCCAGGAGGCAGGTACCCAGATTCCTTACTGAGGCCGCATGCAATGCGTTCATTTCCCTTCCAGCAGTCCCCAGGGAGTTCAGGTGGACCACCTTGGCCGAATTACTTTTTAACCACATTCTATTCTCAGTCACATAAGGTGGCTTAAAATAACTGCAACAGAAGTGGGAGATGACTACTTTGTCAATAAAAAAAAATTCGATGGCTATAAATATGATCTTGAGTAATTCTATTTAAGTCATTAGTGCATCTCAAAGTGTGTCAGTAGTATAAGTCATTTCAAATTATGTAGATCACACGTAGATTTCTACTTGAATGGATATATATACTCACATGCTCTTCCCCTCAAATAAATAGAATAAATAAAGTCTCTGTTACATGTTCAACACAGAGAAGAAAATAACCCTAAATTTGATTGAATTAAAAATTATTTTGCTATGTCTTAGAATGGAATGAAAAATTCTGGTTAAAAACATTTGAATAAGTATGTATGTTTAAAATTCTATTTGTCAAAGCCCTGCAAAAACTCATTCCCCCGTGCTTAGTATCTCTATACTTCTAATTTGATTTTAATTTGAATATAGTATTGTTTAATTTGGTCTTGCCTTTTAGGTATTAAAACTTGTTAGAAACATCAACTATTATGCTTGCAGCAGTAATATTGCCTTTGCTTTTTGAAAACGACCTATTTTAATTGCATAATTGTCAGATAAAATGGATTCGTACTTATGAACATGGATTCAGTGATGGTTCTTGAAATGTTGGTCTTCGCTCGTTTGTTTACCTCCTCTATCACTAGCGAGACATTCTGTCCTTTCCCTGTGGGGCCTGGCAATATGAAACGAACATGGAGGAATAACTCAGAAAGGCCTTCAGTAGACTTCATGCTTTTTTACCTATCTTTAGTTCATTGGAGTCTAAATTTGTAAGTCTTACATAGAGTTCTCAGGAGCATAATGATCTCAATAAAATGTCTTCACTTTCTTTATTGTAGATGATAAGGTCTACCAGATAGTGAAAATATAGTATGTAGTGGACAAATGTAGGTTTGATTTAGAGATAATCCTGGATTCAGTATCTGAGTTCCGCGGTTTCATGGCTGTATTACACTGGGCAAATTATTCGCCCCGTTAACCCGCCTAATTCTTCAACTATAAAATGGGCATTCAATATTTGCTATTGCAACTTTTTTGATTATGTATGAAAAGAGTATCTGTTCCTCTACCTGTCCATCCATCCAGCATCCACCCGTCCAGCTATTGAAGCATCATACCTGACACTTACTAAGTACTTTACTCAAGAGTCAAGCTGCCAACGGCTTTGGCTACTGTGAATGATTTCTGAACATCTGAGAGAAGTGTAATTTAAAAGAATATGTATTGCCCAAATACTGCTTGAGAATGAGAAGATGAAACTTAGAGATTCAAAACTATCTGAAACCATTCCAGTTTTTTACTTCTGCAGGCGGCATAGGCATGCTTTCTGCCAAGATTTCTTCAAGGAATTGCACCTTCCCTATCTTTTTTTTTTTTTTTTTCTCACAGAAAACCAGTTGGAGTAGTTAAGAATCTTCTTGACTGCCATGCTCTCAGTTCCACTCTATATTAAATTTAAGAAACTACAGACAGGAAGTTCTTTGCCAATCTTTAGTCCTATTTTCATTTAATGTAATTATTGATATTGTTGTATTTAGATCTGACATATTGCCGATTAATTTGTTTGTCTCATTGCTTTTGGTTTATTTTTTCATTTTTCTTTTCTAACCCTCATTTATGGTAATCAACTCTTTTCAGTATGTTGTTTAAATTCTTCTTTTGGCTTTATTATTATATATGGTCCTATTATTTGTTATTTGTTTTTCTAAGGATTGTGATTATGTCTGTAACTCCAGTCTTCTAAGAATTCACATTGGAAACTCTGGTTCTGGGCGAGATGGGATAAACACATTAACCTTCTTATTCCCTGAAAGTAACTACAAGCACTTGAGAGAATACATGAGCAGTTTTTATGAGCTCTGAAAAGTAAAGATTAGCACATAAACTAGGAAACAATACCAGATTTTAAAGAATACACAGAACTTGCAGAGTTCACCAGTTTTGTCCTTCTAGAAACTTTGACCTGAATTTAATTCTAGTCCAAATCCCTGATACAAGAATTGAATAGCACATAAGAGAGAAAGGCAGAAATTCTCCAATTTGGACTTGAAGAGTGGAAAATAGGACTCCCAAATCAGGAAAGAAAATGGCCCAGTTTGTTTTCACTGTCTTTAGTCACTCAACCTCAGGATCAAACTATCCTGCAGTGAATGCGTGGAAGGCTGAGGAAGAGTGATCTCTTTAGTTTACAGTGACCCCAGGCAGCTACTGCCTGCTGGGTTTACCTTTTCTCCTCTTGTTTGCCTTCCTCTACGTCAACTGGGATGTAGAGCAATTAAAGAAGTCAGCAGTTTCTGGGAAAAGGATGAAAAGGACAGTACCAGGGAAGGAGACTTTTCTAGAGGAACAGCAGAAAGAGGAAGTATGAGATAGAGGACAATAGGACATACCCTTGTCTTGCATGAAGATAAGCCTCATCCTTATTAGAATACCAATGGCTCTGAGAACTGATCTAGGTATGAATCATCAGTGGGAAGTAACCTGTAAAAGAAATTCCAGTAGCACTGCATAGTTGCTGTATTTAGCAAATAAAAATATAGACTGTTGATCACATTTGAATTACAGATAAATAATTCATATGCAGATCTTTAGTAGGTGTGTATCTCATGCGATACTTGGCATCCTGTATTTATCTGGCAACCCTAAGTGGGAAGGCAATGCTAGATGAATTGACTTTGGAGCTATATACCAGAGATGACTTGGGACCTATGGGCTTAAAGTGTCTGTTAAGAACAAAAGTGTTGACATTCTCCATTAAGTATAAAAGGCATAGATTTTTACAAGGTAATTTTCAAAGTATACAAGAGAGAGTGAAAAAGAACTATCTTGCAAATAGAGTCACAACTATCTCAAATTACATGGGAAAATATGATTAGCAGATGACAATGACAAGACAAGAATTAGACAAAGACTTTAAAGTAGCTAACATAAAGTACTTGGGAGTATGATTACAAACGTTTTCTAATTAAAAATCAAAGTAGAAAGGATACACGAGAAAGTATATCTTGTACAGAGAAACAAATGATAATTTTGGACTAGAAAATGTAGAAAGTAGATAGATACCCATAATATCAGGAATGAAAGAAAAGCGACCAAATTATTATAATATAAGACACTGGTTCTCTTGAATTCTTTAAAATATATTTGACAATTGAAACTAGAAAAGATGTCATATATCTGATGCAGTTTTCTATATATATATATATGTATGTATTTTATATGCGTGCATATGTTTATGATAGCTATAAAATAAACTATATTACTATAGAGTAAAGGAGAAAAATAATGGGACCTCTATAATGGTAAACATTCTGAATTACAAATGGCAAAATGACTCTTAATAAACTATGAAAAGTTAAGTATATATTTTGTCATAGATAAATGACTAAAGAAATTGTACCAAGGGATATAGTAAAACTCACAACAAAGAATTTGAAACAATATTAAGGGTAACCAATGAATTAGTTTCAGTAAAATACAGAAAACTTTTAATTCTGACATTTCAATTACCTTACATCTTTGCTTCTCTACTTTAGTAGCTGTTATAGCTGCCTCTATGTCCAGACTCAATTACAAATGTTTGCCTTTAGTGGTCGTTTTGAGGGAGAACCAGAAGTAACTCAGTTTCAGATCCAGCATATAAAATGAATGAGGACACACTGCAATGTTTTTACAACATTGCCTTGCAACTAGATGTTGCTTGATAGATTCATTCACTGTCTTTTTTTATCATTCTTGGTAAGGATAGTCATGAAGGCAGACTTCCAGATCTGCTTCAGAAGTGTCAATAAGAATGGAACATGTGAAATGAAAGCTAGCAGATGTGTGCTGAGGAGGGTCAATGGCAATCTGGCTTTTATTGTAATAAATTTAAAAAATTTTAAATGTACATGGTGTATTTTGAATAGCTCTTATAGTGATATAATTTTATACTCAGATCTATACAACATTATAATTTTAATACAATGTTATAATTTTTGCTATTTATCTATTATATGACTTTTAAAGAAATTAAGCAAAGAAAAATAATACATATAGCCTCTTACACTTTCCCATTGAAAAAGGTGGAATGATAGTTTGTACCAAATCACAGAAATGAAACAAAGAACTTCCCAGCAGAGGTGACAGTGTTGATGAAGTGTGTCATGCACTTTGGCAAAACTTCAATTAGTGTGGTAAGGTTGGGACACATCGAGTGAATCAGGAGTGATGTGAGGTGACACGAAGGAAGTAGTGGGGCTTCCTATTTCTTCCCTGTGGTATGCTGATGGATCTATCATCTGAAATGTCTACAGTGAGTAATAATTGTGTCACTTTTGCTTCAAGTTACAACCCTAGCAGTTAGCATAGTGCCTGATGCAAAACAGATGCCTAACAGATATTGATTGAATGAATAAGAGAAGTGATTTCTAAATGAGGGTAACTTTCAAATTTTGACTTTATACCCATCACTCCATCACAGATATGTACAATCTTTTCCTTTCATTACACTTTTATCTCTATATCCTTGTCGTGAACCTCTATAGTCTCAATGTTCCTACTCTAGGGAGGTGGGTTCTCTCTGAAGCAAGGCGTACTCTTGGGAATAATGTATGTGGCTGCCATATTCAGAATTCTTTGGGGGTCTTGATAACTTTTCTTATAGGAAGTAGGATTGATAATTATTGATATTCTTGTTTTTAAAATATAACTATAGAGCAACTTTTCTGGAGAAAAGAGAGACAAAGTAAGAAAGTTGAAGAAAGAAGAGTTCAATAGAATCATTTTAAGCTAAGTTATAGAGTAATGTTTTTCCGAACTTTTCTCTTAGAATGTTGCTGGTGTTGATTATGACACATACATTCTAGAAAAGTCCTCCAAACTTTGAGTCTGTTTGGAATCAGCTGTAGTATTCATCAGGAAAGCACACGGTAGAGCAAAAGATCTTATACTCTATCAAGGTCTACTGAAGTGTTAATGACTAGTACTTAAAGTATTAATTTAGATTTGAAAAATCTCAAGTTAATTTTGTAATATCATTTCCTTGAGAGTATTGTTTGAATAGTTTTTGGATTTTTAAATTTATTATTTCAATTATTTTCCTAAAGATTATTTTATTTTTTAGGATAAGACCTAGATTCTCCCACTGTCGAGGACCCTAAATAAGCCTTATGAACAAAATATCCATGTCTGAAGATTACTGCAAGTCTGGTCATGGATTAATGTGACCCCAGGGCCATTTAGAAGTTAAGTACTCAGGCTGAGGATGTAGCTTAGTGGTACAACACCTGCCTGGCAAGTGCGAGGTCATTAGGTACGCTTGGTTAGGAATGCACAGTCATTTTGCCACTTCGCTTCCACTATTGCAATAGCAAATAGGAAGAAAAAGGAAAATGATAAAGTAATTTTCATTGAATTATAGGTTTAAAAACCAGCTGAGGAAAGGTTACAAAAAGGACCCTGTGTACTTTAAATGTGGCTTATTGCAGTTTTAATATTTTATGGTCACATTTAAACTTTTATTTCATAAATTAAAGATTAATAGTCATGGCTAAACTCAAATCTATTTTATCCACTTACAAAAATATATTGACTAACACTAATTAAATTTGCTTAATCAAGCTTAACAATGCTACATGCTGTTACTCATCAGAAAGTAAGCACTATTTAGAATACCAAAGGATTTTTTTCTGTTGGGGTATCCAAGGGTTCAGCCATCTGTTATTTACTTAAATTTTTAATAAAAAGTTATTATTCATCCTTATTGTTAATCACATGCCTTACAAATAGAACAATTTTATGATTATTGCTGTCATTTTAACTGTACTACAGGCAAGGAGACACAAAAGAAAATATTTCTTATTCAGTTGTACCACATTAATGTTTGCAAGCAGTTGAGCTTCAGTGGCAGGAAGACATAGGTGTTATGCAAGTATTATCTAATGTCAAATTATACACAGTAGCACTTAATGACATTGGCCTGATACTGCCAGTGCAATGAGCTTTTATTTTCACTGAAACAGGACAACGTGATCACCCTTAACACCCTGAAGGACAAGACAGAGGCTATGTCACTCTTTATCCTGTTTAGCTTTTATTCATAGGTAATCACACTTTGACTATTTTAATCCAGACTCTGCAGATATACAATAAATCATAACTGATAGAGCAAGACTACAACCTGTTGCTGGAATTGCCTTCAAGGTGCAATGAGCACAAAACAACAGGGATTGAGACAGGGTCAGATTCAGAATGGAGAGAGGTGAATGAAGTTCTAAGTAAAGAGAAATTGTACATGAAACACACTTAGGGGGAAATTGGAGTCCAATTTCTTTAATGTTAATCTCCAGTGTCTTGATATGAAGCAAATACTTCCAAGGTGACATTTCAAGAAGGATCATAATGCTGACAAAGAGGGATACGATAATTAAAATTCAAGCCTTAAGTGGATGAAGGATGCATTCGCAACGATGAAGATAATAATACCTAGCAAGTACTGAGCATTCCCCATTGTCTTGGTTACTCTTCTCTGTTACTGAGATAAAATACTTGGCTCCCAAAATTAAAGGAGGAAAGGTTTAGTTAGCTTACAGTCTGTGGAGGTTGCTATCTGTAATCAGCTGTCTCCAAGGCAGGGTGGCATGGTACAGGTGCAACACTTCAAAGCAGCAAAAGCAACAAGAGCAAAAGGGGGAAAAGCAAGTCTCTTTTCCTCCCTTAATGGTAAGCAGGCTACTCACCCTCCCGTGAGTGTAGCACTTACACCATCTCCCTGCCCTCCTCTTGCACAGGCTCAGGATGTTCAAAAAGTAAAGCCCCTGGGCCCCCTGCTGAGTCACTTAGTTAAACTTCTAAACTTCACAAATTGACACAATGTATCAACCATTATGCCCATATACTAGGGACTATATTAGGTCTCTGATACATGTTATTATATCTTCACATAAGCCTTTGAGACAACCACTTTCATAAAGACTTTTCAGAAAAGGGGACAGAATGAGGAGAGTTAAACTTCTCCAAGGTCATGAGATTTTTAGCCTTGTAGTCTGAGACTGGGTTCTCATTCACTTTGATATTCTAGGGAGCTAATGAAGAAAGCGAGCTCTCAGTCAGTGTTTGATGCCTACTTGAGGACAGCAGTGCTCTTCATTGAAGATGCTTAATGACTGTACGTCTGAAAAATGTAAAAGTTAAGACAAGTTTTACTAAAAATTGCTTAGCAGGTATAATCCAGGGACTATGGGGAAAATGGAATGATCTAGAAATTTGGGGAAAAAAATGAGTTACTAAAATGAGGTACTAACCTATCTTGCCAAGACCCTGGGTAATTCCTTTAAGAAACGACTTGCTAATTAAATGTATTCCAGGTCCTTTTTGCCTCAAAGAATTGAACGAGACAAATCAAACAGTGCCAAGGTTTATTTGAAAACTGGGGGTGAGGGAGAAACTGGCCCTGCAGAGCAACCTAGGACCAAACAAAAGAAGAAAAAAGAAAAGCAAAAATAAAAGTACAGCGCAGGTCTGGGAGACTCAGGGTGGGCTACTGTGAAGAGTCATGATAGCAGGCTCAGTGTGGCATCTGTGTGTTTGCATATCGTTCACATCTTGTAGGAATATGCGAGAAGTTCTACATATGAGGTCCTAGGAGGCAGAGCTGTGTAGATCCTGGGACCCCACCACACCTCTCTCCCAGTCAGCCTAAGTTATCCCCTACATCCTGTCTCAATGAAGTCCAAGATGTTCCAGTTTCAAGGGAAGTAATTATTTTGAGGGGACTGGATTTTCTAAACGTTCATGGAAAAGGTTAATTTTGATAGTAAATGTCTGGTAATGATTAGATTTGCTAGTGATGGGGAGAAGCTAGGTCTATTCTCTCAGTTTTCTGAAGCCTGAGCTACAAGGCTTTCTCAGGAAGCACACGTGGAACATACGACACGGTAGAGTAGCCACAGCACTCTAAAGATAAGGAACATAGGGTGAGTCACAGATATTTCTGTGGTTTCTTAGTGAGTAGGAATGCTCTGGATGTCCCTTAGGGTCAATCATACATGTAGAGAAATTGGAAGGCATGTCTGATTGTGAGTTTAGTCATGCTTCACAGTGTCTGTGTTTATCTCAGCAGAGAGTGAAATTAAAGATGCCTTGTAATATCATCCTATTATAGAAACTATGACTGAGGAAATAACTCTAACTTGAAGAGTTAGGATTTGATGCTTGAGACAATATTCATATACATTTTCATCATTTAAAAAACAGATTTAATGAATCTTATTTGTGTGGGAAGATTCTGCAAACAGCAACTGAGCACAGTCATGGGGTAAGCATATGGGGAGAGGAGAGACTGCCTCCTGAGCCCTTTCTTCAGTGTGTTAGCACTGCATGAGCAGTATCAAAATTCATACCAGTACCCGCCTGACCTTGCAGAGCTGATCATTAGCTAGGGAGGCTGAAAGCACATAGGCTGTAAAGTAAAACAGGTGTAGCAGATAGATGTCATTTGTTCCTAAAACTTACACAGGGAAACTTTCAAGTCCTCCTTCACTCTTTGGAAAATCACTAGTTTGATGTTTCAATTGCTATTAGCCAGACATAAATTGCTTACTAGTTTTTAGATAATTCAGTTTGGGTTCCTATGACAAGGAGACTGTTTCTAATTATTTTTTTCTATTATTCAGACCCATGTCCTTATTTTAACTTCCTGGGAAATATAGAGCTTCACAAAGTCATTCTTAGTACAGAAGTTTTCATGTTTAGGGCCACTAATAGTCATTGTTTCATTTGTTTTGCATTTAAACCACAACAAATTAATCTTCTCAGGAAAAAAAGAAGTGTTTTGGGTTATCCTTCAAGTGCGTTGGCATCTAAAGGCTTTTAGTACTGGAAAGAACCCTGCCTTCACTAAGTAGATGGGCCAGGAACTTGTTTCCTACCCATTTACTTGAAGACCTGGAAGGGAGATTGGAAAGCCAAATTCCTCCTTTGAAATCAACTTACTGTAAATTAATGGCACATGAGGAAACACCTGGAGAATGAGACTATGAGCAAGATTAGATTTAATTCTGTGTGGCATGGGCAGGTTGAAATCAGAGGGATATCAGCAAATATCTGTAGGGGAAATATACATAGGGCTTGGGGTTGGGATCAAAATCTCAAGTAATCTGGATGGAATGTTTGCAGTCAGAGCTGCAAAGGCCAGCAGCACAGGTGTGCCTATGACGCTGGGTCTTCTGACATCAGGGAGACTGCAGACCCAGTCCTAAGTTTCTTTATGGTCATCAGTTCTGCTTGCTGAGGGCAGCATGGATTCCTGTTGTTTGTAGAGGGCAGCGTGTTTTATAGGGAAGGTCTTTCTCAGGTCAAGCCTGACATATATTATGAAGGCTAAGAGCTTGGGCTCAGGGGAAGCTTGGATTTAAATTCAGTCTTCATCGTTTCTTAATTTGTGCTTTATACTGGTAAATAACTGTGTGTTTCAGTATTTTAGATCACCAAATAAGCACATTAATTTTCCTTCTTAGGGTTATGTTAAATGAGATAATGTTACGGTTTGTATCTAGATGTTCCCCTAAAGCCACATGCAATGTTATATGGGTTTTTTCAGAGGTGTCTAAATCTGGAGTGTGTGATACTCTAATTAAGGGTGAGTGATTAGTGAATCAATCCACTGACTGGTTTGGCATAGTTCTGGCAAGGATTAAGGGTGTGAGTGCTACACCTGCCTTAGGGCAGGTAGCCTGCATACAATATAAGGGACCAAAAGAAACTTGTTTCTCCTCCTTTGTTGTTTTTGTTACCTTCTGGGCACTGTGGACTGGTTCTCCTTTATTGCTTTTGCTACCTTGTGGGGACCATGAACTGTTATCCTCTGGGATGGCCCTCTGCCATGTGCCACTCTGACTTGAAGCCAGCCAACTATGAACTGAAACCTCTGCAAATTGTGGGTTAAATAAACCTTTCCTTCTTTAAATTTGAGTGTTGGGTGTTTTGTCTCAGCAATGAGAAAAGTAACCAAGATAATGCTTACAAACCAGCAAAATCAGTCAGGTGTGGTGGTGCATGCCTGTAATCCTAGCACTCAGGAGACTGAGGCAGGAGGATCACTGCAAGTTCAAGACTAGCCTGGGCTGCAAAATGAGCTCAAGGCCAGCCTGAGCTGCATAATGAGACCCTGTCTCAAAAAACAAAACAAAACAAAAATAGCAAAGTCCTTTAAACTTCTATAAAATTCATTTGTTAGCATTATTATAATAGTTGTAAGGTGTACTTCTATGTTAAATGGGAGAAAACAAGTCAAAACATGCATATGATGTAAATAGAAATTTTCAGGATTTTGCAGAAATGTTCTTAGTACCTATGGAGTATGCTCTGGAGCTAATCTTATACTTCTTTCCTTTCCAGCAAACTCTATATTAATTGATGTTGCCATGCCGGCAAGATATATTAATTTTCTTCTGTGTTTATTTACATGGTTCATTGGACATTAATAGTAAGGAAAACACCTCTTGGCTTTTCATGCATAGCAAATAGAGACCAAACTATTTAAGATGAGCCAAATGGGCTTCATTGTTTTCTCTTTTTAAAGGGACAGTGTTAGAATTTAAAAAGCTTGTTCTTATTAACTATGAATGCCTAAAGCCATAAAGGCATAGAAAAGTGCAAAATACCACCCCCAAACCTGGACTTCTAGTGCTTTAAAAAATGTTACTTGTGCTCAGAGAAGCAGGATTTCCAGAAGGCAGTGTATGTGGAAGTGATAAGTCAGCTATAGCAGCTGTCATTAGCATTTATCATGTCATCTGAATATTAACTTTCTTACAACACCTGGAAGTGAGGAGAATTAGAATTGCATAAATATTAACTAGGTATTTTAAAATATGTGTACGCTTATATGTATTGAGACTTTTGGAGTTGTTTGGGCCAAATTGTAATTTACAACTCAGATTTTTGAGGCCCCAAGCAACTAAGATTGATGTGAAAATGTTACATGGGATAAGTATCAGTGCAATGTAAGCATTTTATTAGGAGCCACTTTGTGTCAAATTGTGCTTTCTGAACATGGTCCCCTTTCAGGGTGCAGGGTAAACCAGAGAGGAGGCCACTGCCAACAGATAGCTGTAACCACAGAGAGGTCTGCCCACCCTTGCCTCCAAATCCTGCTCTCGAAACTCCCATTGAGATTTCATCTGCATCTAGAGAATCTTGAATTCTTTGTTCACATAATCTGCATCACTGGCCTTGCTTTCTTCCTTGTTATTACTTCTTTCTGGCTCTGTAGCTGATATTTTTCACTATCCCATTGGCGTGGGAACCTTTCATATGCTCTGCAGGTCTTTGCTCTTTCTACAACTCTGGACTTCTCTGAGTTACCTACCAGAATTTGGTAACATCTCTACTGAGATTGAAAGCTAATAAGGAAGCTGAGGTCCAAGATAATTTTCTTGGTTTCTTGCGCCAACATCTCCTTTTAAATTGGTTGTGGGTTATATATAAAATTAGGAAGCTGCCTTGTTCTGAGGAAAAAATAGAAATATGAAGCTGGAGCACCATAGAACAATTAATTGAGAGAGATTAAATGGAATAACACAGGTAAACCATGTAGCATAGAACCAGACATGTAGAAAAACTTGGTAGATTTATGCACAAGGGAATATTAGAGTTTTTAAATTGTACACTAGGTTATTTTCTCATGACATGTAGAGTGTATTTGCGAGATAGCAAATGAATTTGAGAGTTTCCAACTTAGGTTCCAACAGATGAGATGTTGCTTAATTCCTTTCAGAGAATATTAAATCACACCATGTAGTCTGCTCTCTACTTCACCTTCCTGTGAAGTCAGTTCTTATTTGTCCTTGTAGGCTTTTGCATATTTGCTTTTGTCTCATTGAAGTTAGACCAAAAGACAGTAGAATTTAGTTGCTTCTTTTTATTCTAGAGCACACACATCAAACTTGGATGTGCATAGGAATCACCTTGAGGTCTTGTTAAAATGCAGATTAGGATTCGAAGATCATTGGCAGTGGAGCCTGAGATTCTATACTCCTTGGCTTCACCTCCCAGGGTGCTGCTGTGCTGTGATGTGCATAGCAAGGTTCCAAAAGATTTTAAACCAATCTGGATTCTGGAAACTGAGGAAAGTGAGATATAAAATATCCCTGCTCTGTTGGAAAACGAAAACACAAATGTATGTCCTCAAGCAACAACTCTTTACTTCAGAAAGTAGGAGCCAAGTCATAGACTTTAAAGAGTACTTAAATGTCTCCATATTTTTTTTTAAAATTCTTTCTGGCGCTTCTTAAATTGAGTTTAGAATACTTTTGAGAGAGGGTGCTGTGGCATACTGTAAAGTTCAAATGAAGCTGGATATATTCATTTAGCACAATATAATACTGAGCTTGTCTTAGTCGTCTTTCTTATTGCTGAGACAAAATACCTGATACTCCCAAATTAAAGGAGGAGAGTTTTTGTCTTAGTTACTTTTTTCTCATTGCTGAGACAAAATACCAGAAACCCAAAGTTCAAGGGAGAAAATGTTTATTTAATTTGCAGTGTGTAGAGGTTTTTGTCCATAATAAGTTGGTTACAAGGTAGGAGTTGCTTGGCAGAGGGGTAATGTAGAAGAGAATCGTTCATGGCAAGCAGAGGACAGGAAAAGTCAGTAAGGAACCTTAACAGTGTATTTCTGCCCCTTTTATATACTCTTATCTAGGCCGCTGTGATTAGGCTGTTGCCAAACTGATCAGTGAATGGAATAAAGTCATCACACATACTTCGTCCTAGTGTCACTACACTCTAGATTCAGTCACTTCTAAAAAGCCCCTCTCTAAGACTGCATGAGGCTCTGGGGGGGCATCTAGACAAATCATAAGAAATTGTAACAGTTTTGTTCTGCTTCACACTATTTGTGCAGAAGATTCAATCTATAGTCAGCTGACTCCAAGACAGGAAGGGCATCTGCAGGGAAGTTGCTCTCATCATGGTCATCAGGAAGTAGAGAAAGAAGGGAGGACCTGGAAATGGAGCTGTAGTCTTCCCCAGATCATGCCCCTAGAGAACTACTTGTTCCAACCAGGCCCTACCTCCCAATAGGTAGTGTAGCTGTGGATTCATCAGTGGATTAATCCACTGATACTTACAGTGCCTCCATGACTCAGATGCTTTCCAAAAGCCTCTCCTTTGAACAGATGAGGTACTGGGGGGAGATTTTAGATCTAAATCATAACAATGTTCATACTGACTTTAGAGGAAGAAGCAGGATTAGTCCATTGACACTGAACCATACCCAGTATTACAAGACTAGACCAAGGGTTCCAATTTATTATCTTAAAATGGGACTGATAAACTACCTCTTATAGGTAGTTCTAAACAAAAGCATAACCAGATTATATATGAACTTTGCAAACAACTAAAAATGATTTCCAACAGTTTCTATGGCATAATAAGCTTTGCCAGACATTTTTTATATGAATTCACAACAAAAAAAGTTCCATGTTTAATCCTATGCTTTTGGTCCCTTTTTTCTTGAACTATCAAAAACAGGTCTGTAATATTTGTATCAAAGAATGTTAAAGTTATAACCCTCAGTCCCCCTTTTCAAAAATATAAACAAAATTCTAGTACAGTGAATTTTAGTGTTTTCCTCATATGGAAGAAAGATGTTTTTAACAACTTAGACAGGGGACACCCTGGCCAGCCACATGGGTCCCAGAGGTACTGAGCGCCCATAGCCCAGACCAGCCCAGAGACCTGGCACCGTCCATCAAGGGAGTGCCCAGGCCAGTAGCACAGGTCCTAGTGGTTCTTCACTCCGCTCAACCCGGTGCAATGCCCTGGAGCCATCATTTGGGGGTGATCTGCAGGCAGCTGCATGGGTTCAGGAGGAGCCAAACTCATCCAACCCACTAGAACACCCCAGCACCATCCATTGGAAGAGTACGCCAGCCAGCCATGTAGGTCTTGGAGGAAATGAGCCCCCACCTAGCCCAGTGCACTGCCCAGGTGCCATCAGTGGAATACCCAAGAGAGGAGCATAGGTGTGGAAGATTCTCACCCAGAGACCCTCTGCCATTGATGGGGAACCCTGGTGAACCTAGGAAGGGCAGAACCCCCCATCATTTTTCATCACCCTGAGAACCTTGGTTCATAGGAACCCCAGGTGCCTGACCCACTACTTTACAATGTGGTGCAGTCGGTCAGCACAGGAGTGCCTTGGTCTTAATTGGCTGGTCAGGAGGAACCTAGGAAAATGACAAAAGAGAGGAGCAAAATGCAATCTCAGACTTCCAGCCCATCTGAAACAAGCCCAGGAGACATTGACATGGAAGAAATGGGAAGTTGCACACCTGAAATTTCTGAAATGATACCAACTGGGGTAAAGAAACAACTCTATGAGACTACAGAGGAAATTAGATCAGGAATAATCTCTCAGGTTAAAAAAAAGAAATGACAACCATTATAAAAGAATTATTGAGCATATCTAAAGAAGACATAGATAAAAAAAAAAATAGAGGACCACAGGGAAATGATAAAAACCTTCAGTGAACAATATAGGCAAGAATTAGAATGCATGAAACAGATTGAAAGAGACATTCTGGAAATTAAAAATTCTATTGAATGCTGGTAAAACTGCTTGCATGAAACTGAAGAGAGACTCTCAGATCATGAAGAAAGGATAGAAGCTAGTGATCACAAAAGGAAAGATTGCTTAAATATAACAAAGAACCGGGAAACAACAATTCAACAGCTGCAAGATGATGCAAAGAAAAACAATATAAAACTGACAGGTGTCAAAAAAAAAAAAGCAGGAGTCAACACAAATGACATAAAATGACTATTTGCAGAAGTAATAGCAGAAAATTTTAGGTGCATGGGAAAGAATCTGACATTAGGATAAGTGAGACATACAGAACTCCAATTAGTCATGACCAAAGTAAATTTACACTCAGACATATAATAATTCAGATCCCAGAAATTCAGTACAAGAACAGAATATTAAAAGCTGTCAGAGAAAAGAAACAGATCATCTATGAAGAAAAGCACATCAGAATCATGGCAAAATTCTCAACAGAAAACTTTAAATCAAGAAGAGCTTGGAGGGAAGGATTTCAAGTCCTCAAAGAAAACAACTTCCAACCCAGATTGACATACTCTACAAAAATATCTTTCAAAATTAATGGAGATATGAGATACTTCATGACAAAGAAAAACTGAAGAAATTCATGACCACCAAACTAACCCTACGAAGAGTACTCCACAAAGAGATAAAAATGACCACAATGTCAAGAACAATCATAAAAGTAAAGCAACAAGCAGAGAAAGCACTTAAATAGGAAAAGTAGAGAACAAACAACAGGAAGATAACATGATGCAGATGAGTCAATTCATATCAGCTATAACCATCAATGTAAATGTCCTCAATTCATTGATCAAAAGAAACAGACTGGCAGAGTGGATTAAGAAAAAAAATCCAACAATATGATGTATAAAAAACGCATTTAACTCAAAAGGAAATCATAGACTGAAAGTCAAAAGATGGAAAACAGTACTCCATGTGACCGGTACCCAGAAAAACACAGGGGTAGCTATTCTATTTGCAGATAATGTGAACTTCATGCCAAGAATGATCAAAAGACATAAAGAAGTTCACTACATGCTCATCAGGGGAATGCTTCAAGGGGAAGAGATAGCAATCATAAATATGTATGCACCAAATATAGGAGCACCCAGTTATATACAACAAATATTAATGGACATGAAAAATCAAATAAGCAATACACAATTAAATGGGTGGCCTCAACATGTTGTCAAAAAAAGATAGATCAACTAGACAAAAAAATCAACAAAGAAAAAAATGGAACTGAGCCAAACTTGTGAACAAATGGATCTAGTACATGTTTGCAGAGTGTTTCACCCAACATCATCAGAATACACATTCTTCTCAGCTGTACATGGGACATTCTCAACAACAGGCCGTATATTAGCTGAAAGAACGTGTCTGACAAAATACAAAGGAATTGAATTTATCCTATGCATATTATCTGATAATACTGCAATAAAATTGGAAATTAGTGAAAAAGAAACCACAAGAACCACATAAGCACATGGAAATTAAATAACATTCTCTTAGACAACCACCAATGGGTCACAGAAGAAATTAAAGAAGAAATTACACAATATCTGCAATTGAACAAAAATGCAAATACAATTTACCAGAACCCATGGGACGCAATGAAAGCAGTTTGAGAGGGAAATTTATAGCAGTAAATTTCCATATCAGGAAATTAGAACGAACACAAATAACCTAATACTGCATCTCAAGCTTGTAGAAAAAGAAGAGCAAGTCAAACTTAAAGCCCAAAGAAGGGAGGAAATTATAAAGATCAGAGTAGAAATGAACCCAATAGAGACTAAGAAAACAACACAAAGAATTAGTGAATAGAAGGATTGTTTCTTTGAAAGAATAAATAAAACTGATAAAATTTTAGCCAACCTTTCCAAAAAGATGAAAGAAAAAATTCAAATTCCAACAATAAGAAATGAAAATAGTGAAATCACTACAGATCCTGTGGAAATTCAGAAGATCATCAATACTTGCTTTGAAAATCTATACTCTTGTAGAATGGAAAACATGGAAGAAATGAACAGATCCCTAGAAATGTGAATTATCAAAGTTAGATCAAGAAGATATAATAATCCTGAATTATCTGATATCAGTTAATGAAATTGAAAACATAATAAAAATCTTACCACCAAAGAAAAGTCCAAGTCCTGATGGATTCGGAGTTGAATTCTACAAGAAATTTAGAAAAGATTTAACATCAATGTTCCTCAAACTCTTTAATGAAATTGAAAGGGACACAATTCTCCCTAACTCATTCCTGAGGCAAGTATTGCTCTGATACCAAAGCCAGAGAAAGACCCAACCAAAAAAGACAGCTACAGGCCAATCTCCCTAATGAAAATGAGGGAGGCTAAAATCCTCAATAAGAGGCTAGCAACAAGAGTGCAGTAAATCATCAAGAAGATTATACACTATAACCCGATAGAATTTATCCCAGGAATGCAGGGATGTTTTAACATACACAAATCAATAAATGTAATACACCAGATCAACAGAACCAAAGACAAAAATCATATAATCATCTCAATAGATGCAGAAAAATCTTTTCACAAAATCCAACACTCATTCCTGGTAAAAACTCTACAGAAAATCAGAATAGAAGATCTTTTCCTCAATTTGATAAAGGTCATCTATAACAGACCAACAGCCAACATCATACTCAACAGACATGAACTGAAAACTTGCTTTCTAAAATCAGGAACAAGAAAAGTATGTCTATTATCACCACTCCTATTCAACATAGTTCTGAAAAATTAGCTAGAGCAATTAGATTAGAGAGAGAAATAAAAGGAACAAGGATAGGAAGGAGTAATTATCATTATCTGCAAATAGCATGATACTCTACAGAAAAGACCTCAAAAACTCCACAGAAGACTTCCAGATTTAGTAGTCAAATGCAGTAGAGTAGCTGGATACAAAGTCAGTCCTGAAAAATCAGTAGCATTCTTGTATACAAACAACAAACTCACCAAGACAGAAATTAGGGAAACCACACCTCTCACATTAGCATCCAAACAAATGAAATACCTAGGAATCATTCTAACAAAGAAAGTAAAAGATTTATACATTGAAAATTACAGTTCTCTGAAAAAAGAAATCAAGGAAGAGTTCAGAAAATGGAAACATATCCCTTGCTCATGGATAGTAAGATCCAACATTGTGAAAATGGCCATACTACCAAAAGTATTATACAGATTTAATGCAATCCCAATCAAAATACCATTAGCATACCTCAAAGATCTAGACAAAACATTCCAAAAGTTCATCTGGAACCTGAAGAGACCTAGAATAGCAAAGGCAATCCTGGCGTAACAAAGGCGAGGCAGGAGGCATCACAATTCCTGACTTGAAATTATACTAAATTATACTAAAACTGCTATAACAAAATCAGCATGGTACTGGCAAAAGAAAAAAGAAAAAAAAAACAGACCTGAGGATGAATGGAATAGAATAGAACATACAGACATAACAGACATAACTATGTACAGACTCAGTCACCTTATCTTTGACAAAGGGGCCAAACACATTCATTGGAAGAAAGATAACCCCTTTATAAGTTATCCTGTTAAAACTGGCTTTCCACATGCTGAAGACTTAAACTATCACCATGCACTCAACTAAAGTCAAAAAGGATCAAAGATCTAAATATTAAAACAGAAACACTAAATCTATTGGAAGAGAAAGGAGGTAGAAATCTTGAAGACATAGGTCTAGGCAGAGAGCACATGAACAAAAACTAAACTGCATGGGAAGTGCTTCACATAATCAACAACTGGGATTCCATCTTATTAAGAAATTTTGCACATCGTAAGTTATCAACAACAGAGTGAAAAGAGAATCTCAGATCCAGAAAAGATTTTTGCCAACTGTCCCTCAGATAAAGGACTTCAATCTACAATGTATAAAGAATTGAAAATGTCAGGCTTCACAAATTTAAAAATCCAATCCAAAAATGAGCATCTGAGATGAATACACAATTCTAAGATAAAGAAACACAAATAGCAAATAAATATATAGGAAAGTGTTCAATACCATTGGTCATTTGAGAAATGCAAATTAAAAGAACACTGGGATATAATCTCACTACAGAAAGAATGGCTGTCATCAAGAAACCAACCAAAAACAAATGTTGGCAGGAATGTGGGGAAAAAAGAACCCTTCTCCATTGTTGGCGGGAGTAGACTGGTAAAACTACTGTGGCAATAGATGTGGAGATTCCTAAAAAAAAAAAAAAAAAAAAAAATGGATTAGAGGTTCCATTCCACCCAGCTATTCCCCTTCTGGGTACTTTCCCAGAAGAATTGAAAATATCATACCACAGGGATATATATGCACCTATGTTGCAGCTGCACAATTTATATTAGCCAGATCTTGGAAACAATCCTAACGCCCATCAACTGAGGAATGGATAAAAAAAAGTGATAATTTCATTCAATGGAGTACTACTCAGTTATAAAGACTTACATGCCTAAACACTGTTTTGTCTCCCTAGTGTAAGAAACTGAAAAAGTAAGCAAGATCCTAAAGATACAATAGAAAACAGTGAAAGGGGAAAAATACTGCTCAGAGGAAAATCATATTGTTTGATCAGTTTTGCATTCCTGTTTGTGATAATCTGGGCAACTACCCTGAAGATAACAATATGCAAATTAACAGACATTATTAAATTTCTATCATCTTGTTTTGAAATCCTAAATCACTTTTTTTGTCATTTTGCTTTTGTTGCTCTTTTTTTGTTTGTTTTTTTATTTTTCTGTGTTTTTCTCTTTAAAACAAAATAAAATAATTAATTTTTAAAAAAGTTTAGACATTTCTCTAACCATATTCTAGTCATCCTGGAAAATGCAGACTCTACTGATTTTTTGAAATTTTTGAAATTATATATTGTGGTTGATTGACAACTGGTGGTCAGCTTGAAACACCCAGCTGAACTGAATCAGTGTGGTGCTGGGTGTGGATGGCCCACTTGAGGATTGTTGCCAGCATAAAAAGGAGAACTGGAGAGGAAGAAGTAGTGGTGTTGGTTCTCCTGTTGCCGTTAGTTCTCCTGGAGGAGCTTGTCAAGCTGCTTTCCTAATATGAACTTGGCTGTTCTCGTTGTCGGAGGAGCTCGGGATCTACCTTGTTGTCACCGAGAATGCCTGTGGTTCACTTTGCAGGAGCTCTGGTCCTTACTTTGAACATTGCTTTCTGGCTGCAGAGGTGAAGATAATATGCTGTTCCATCTCCTCGAGGAGCTTGTCATGCTAGCTCCCTGATATGAACTCAGGTGTTCTCATCATCATAGGAGCTCATGACCTCAAAGACACTGAGGAACGCTGTGGTAGTTTTGGGGGGAGCTCTGGTCCTTACTTTGAGCATCACTTGCTGACTCCAGGTCAGATCCCTCAACCTAATGGCACAGATCCTTCATCTTGCTGGCACAGACTTTCTAGGTTCCACCACTGGTCTTTGGGCCTTCCAAGTGCAGATCCATGGAACAGACTTTTATGGATCATTGTCACGGGCTGTAGGCCCCCTGTTGGACTTTGGGAGGCATTTTCATGGGCTCTAGGTCTTCAGCTGGACTCATGAAGAACATTGCCATGGGACCCAGGCCCTCAGCTGGATTCTTCGGGTGTTTAGTGTGTGGACAGATTTCCTACACTTTTCTTTTTGTATTTGACTCTTTGAGTGACTATTACAAAACAATTCTATGTGTCCTATATAAAATTGTTCTTCTTGTAAACCCTGACCACAACATATATACAGGAATGGAGGAGCGAAATTGAGAAGCTAACCCTTCCTGAAATCCTTTACTTATCTTAGGTACTTTCATCTCTTTGGCTTTTACAGTTCTGACCCTCTTTAACCCCCAGGTTCAGCAGACAAGATTCCCAAATCTGCAGGTATTTGGAGATTTGACAGCACAAAAGTGGAAATCCATGACAACAATTTAGTCAGCATAAAGGCTAGTGCTGTGCTTTCGCTGACCATGGCAAGTTTCTTTATGTGATTCTGATGCTAATG
>RJWM01009954.1:0-65613 GCA_004363535.1 Dasyprocta punctata | reverse complement strand
CATCATCAAACAGCAACTCCAACTTTCTAACTTCCCTTAAGAGTTATATTGATGAAAGCCTTCAGCAATTTGAAGAAAATATATAGTATTTACTTATACCATAGACTTTTCAGGAATATAGTACAAAAGAATTTTGGGTTATAATTTTAGTGTAATTTCTAAATCAGAGCACATGCTCGATAATCTATTGACTTATTGTGCACATATCCAGAGTCAGTTTAAAAATCTAAAATTGATCACTTTGCAGTAATATCCTTTAGCTTTTCAGTAATACAGATTTTTAAACCCAAATAACATTCTTAAAGGCAAAGGTATTATTTTTTCGCTGTTCGAGTCTCTGATGTTTTGTAAAGCTGACAAATGACCTTACAGGTGGGCCGGGGGCTTTTTCAGCTCTTCTTTCCCCGTGTTTAACCCATCACTATCATTACCACATTCTGTTGTGTCTGATTCCCTATAAAACTTGAAGATGATTTTTGTAAACTACTCTTGTAACTCACAAGATTTCTCTCTGGTTATGAGAGTTTATGTTTGCTTTGTCCATAAACCCATCTCTGCCATCGAAACATACCATTTCTTTATCTCTAAGGAAATTTTCCCAGAGCACTCTATATAACTCAAAGTAAGGAAGTATGGAAAACAGTATTCAGCTTCTAATACTGCTTCCTGCTTATATAGATTGTATGTCTTTTAGGACTCCATCATGTAAGCTAGTATTTTTTTCTTGCTTCCCATTTTTTCTTATTCAACCTCTCAACCTGTCCTTATGCTGCTGGTAACTGAGTTTGGATTTTTGCTCACCAAAAATTTCCATTATTCCTAAACATCATTGTAGATGTGAGTGCTTCAAAAGCATGTATTAAAACTATGATGTACAAAATTATTCGGACATGGAAACACCTCTTTTCTCTTGCTTATACGTATCATTATTAACGAGAAGAGCAAGGTAACATTCATTGGCTGTTTTCCATGTCCCAGTGTCTGGGTCAAGTGTGTGCTCTGCATGTGGGTGTGTTCCCACAAGGGCATGTTATTATTAAAATAGCTCTATGTAGCTGGATATGATTATTATCTCCCTTTTACAGATGAGGCAAAACAGTCAAGTAATTTCCTCGGTTGTCACCTTACCCAATAAGTATATAAATCAGGACTCGAAGTCTTGTCAATCAGACACCTAAGTTTTACTTTTGATGTGCCATTGCTCTCTTGACTGGTACCTTTCATTTTGCATCATGACAGTTATTTGAGGACAGGGTTTGCTCATTGCTGAAAGATGCTGTGTATTCTCTCACACTCTTCCCATGGCGAGGCAGGCAGTGTCTGTCTCCTCTTTCCTTCACTCTACATTCACCTGTGACTACTTTGACAAAAGTGTAACAGAAGTAAGAGCAGAACTGTTCTGGACCTTGCCTTTGAAAAGACTGGCAGTTTCTACTTTGATCTCTGGGAGTTCCAGCCAGTGCATAAGACGTGCACGTACCCAGAGGCTACCTTGCTGAGACGAAGCTCAATTTAGTCATGGGGAAAGACCATATGCAGAGCTAGCAGGCTGCCCAGCCAGGCCCAGCTGCTCCATCCAGCAATTGTTCCTGCCCCCAGCTATCCAAGCCATGTCAGCTCAAGCTTCAGAATTCATGGAGCAGAAACTAGCTTATCTTCAGTGTAGTCTGCCCTACTTCTTGACTAGTAGGGTCATGAAACATAATAACAATCATAAATTCTCATGTTAACCGTCCAAGTTTTGGAGTAGCTTATTAGGGGGCGGGAGAAGAGATAACCCACATACACACCTTTGTGAGTGATAAACTCTGTGAATACAAGGATGTTGTCCCATTCATGTAGTTGGAACTCCATTGATGTTGGTTGAAAGAATGAGTAAATAAATTCATGGAAGAAAGTTACTGAGGTGAATATACTGGTCACATCGAGCTTCAGTTCTAGATGAAAAGAAATGCTCAAAGAAAGTGCTTAGCAGTGTGAAAGAAAATAAAATAAGGTAAGAGAACATTTGTGCAGACTCCAGGTGAGAGACTGGAGCAAGGATGAAGTGTCTTTATGCCCCCTGGACTTTGGTATTTGGGTATAAGAACCAAGAATTTAGCATCTATATTCTTTGTCAATGGCACAATCACATTTCAAGACCTCAGCAGAGGGTGGGGATAGGGCAAATAGGAATTCTAAGTGGAAAAGGCACTGGTTATATCACTTAACAATGTCCAGTGATATGTAACTCTGCACATAAAATTCCTTCCCACACTGAAGACCCTGCCAGTGTGGCCCCCTCTGTATAAAATGTTCTTTGCTGCTGAAATCCTTTTCATCTTTCTCACATCGAGGTAAATTTTACCTTCTCAGACAGGTACATTTCTTCCTCCACAGCATTACAGATCTTTGTTTCAATAGCACCGTCCTCTAATGCTTGTTCATACTCTCTAATACAAACACTGTTTATGTAGCTATCCCCCGGCCATTTGTGAAATCAGCAAGGGTAAGGAATGTGTACCTTCCCATCATATCCACAACAGCTCCTAGTACAATGCTTTGTGATAGAAGATGCTTGCTGCATTCTTGTTCAAAGCAGGAAACAAAGGAAAGAAATAAGGAAGAAAAGCCTAGGCCTCTGTAACTATTTATGTAACCCATGGCATGCAGATTGCATTCAATAAGTAGCTGATAGTTGAGTAAATGAATGCTTCAATGAATACATGGCTAACATAGACAAGTTTCAGCATTCCTGGCCACAAAAGTTAAATTTTGTCACAAATCTCCCTCATTAAATTTCTGAAGGCAGATATATTTAGAATAGTGAATAGTTATCATTAAAAATCTAATCATATTTTTCATAATGTATGAAAAGACCAAATAACCCAGGATTGCTAAAATGATCATCAGAAGATGTCTTCAAATTCTACACATTTAACTGAACTTATGCTGTAATGAAAACCAGTGCTATGCAGTATAAATCCTGTTCCTAGGAAGTAACCTAGGAATATTTAGAAGCTAATGTTCATTCGTTTTTTTCTCCATCCTCCCCTCTTTTCCTTTCTTTCTTTCTTTATAACCTATACCCATTTAATCCCACCAACTGTCATGTTAAATTCTCATTTTTAATACTGAAAATTCTCGTTTTTAATACTGAAATTGTCCAGGCTAGAAAAAGGTTTATGCAGTAAAGTGCCTTAATATGATTTTAGTACACCCCCACATCTTTTAATTATTTAGATATAATCCAAGTTAAGTATTTGCCAAAATAGTTTCATTTTTATCACACATGCCTGTGGGTTTATAATGGTAATTTAAGACTTTGTTTTCTCATGCAAGTTTCCAAAAAGATACTAACTAGGACAATGTAAAGGCAGTAACTGTGCCATTCTTATCTGAAGACCGATTTGGAGCACATGTTTGAGATGCAGAGTATGTGAGAAAAGTCATCATGTGTGTTGTCTTCACATTAAAATGTACAGGGACTCAATATATATCCTTCCATGATGTCAGAATGCACAGAATAGTTTAGATATATCAGTGGACACCCCAAATTCCAGCTCTTCTTTTTAAATATAATTGACAGAAGTGCAGATGTTAGAGTACCAAAGTATTTTGTGACTCAGTGGGAGAAAATGACCTTGAGTGGGTTACACAGTTAAGAAAAGTAATGATTATAATTCAGTACATTAGAAGAATTAAGTCAGAGGCTATATACTGAGACATTGGAATAAACAACCACCTCATTTGCTATATAAATACCAGGAATTGAATGCCTGTTTGTTATTTGCCGTTTGTTTAATTGGTTGGTTTCTGGCTGTAAAGAAACCATTCAGCTCATTCTAATTGATTAAGTACTTTGTTTTCCCATATTCTTTAATTTTGAATTCAAAACTTGTATGTAATTCATTTAATGGTTTTTTTATTTTTTATTTTTATTGTTTTCTGTAGTGCAACATTGCTGACTAGGAATGGGTTTACTTTTTCATGTCTGAAGGCCCTGACAAACAGAAGAGTGTAGGCAGACAGCTCTTTTATCCGAAGACCCTTACTGGGCTGGTGATATTGCTGAAACCTGCCTGGACTCAACAAAGCCTATGAGAGGGATAGGAGTCCTACAGGAAGAAAGAAGCAAGGGGAAATTTTTTTTTTAGTGACCTCATGAACAGACACACAAATCTTTTATACAGAAGTCCATGCCAAAATAAGAGAATGAGAGTAGGCTGGTTCTGCTTGGCTGATGAAAGAATTGAAAAAAATGATCAAAAGTAACATTGTGGGCCAACTAAGAAATATCAAAGGAGACTCTGCTGCCTATCAGTCAGGAATCCACTGCTGCTTGCTTGGGAGCAGCTCCGCAAACGGTGGCAGAGTGATTATCTGGGAACTGGAGTGGGTGGTGTGGCAGAGGCAGGCCTCACACTGCCTAGGATTTGTCTTCCCCTAACTCTTCTCCTTGCCTCCCCATTTGACTTCTTTTCCTTCCTCCTCTCCTCCCTTCACGTGGATGGAGCTAAGTCAGGAACATTCTGGGGGATTCAAAGCCATGTGAGGTACAATTCCTGATTTCCAGATGTCTCTAACTGATGGAAAGGACAAAAGTAGAACTGTGTGGGGGTCTGAGCTATTGGGGTCTGTGCCTAGATCCCCAACCTCCCAGACGAATGCATGGCAAAGGCCCAAATAACTGAGACAAGCGGTATGATCTTCAGGGCTCCAGGAGGACCAAAGTCCACTGCAGAGTTTGTAACTCTGGTGGCTGAGCCGAGACTGCCTCTTGGCAGCCTGGACTTATTCAGAACAAGGAAGGGGCTAAGTGGAAAACACAGAAAGCCTGAGCAGGAACTTGGGATGGGTTCAAGGACCCCTCCAAGCAACAGATGTGAATTAAGAAAGTCTCCAGGTGTCCTTAGCTGTGGCCCATCCTACCACACCCCCAGGCATGTCCTCCCTCTCAGTTCCACCATGCCTGGGCCATGCCACAGCCCTGCACCTGTATTCACCTTCAACAACTCCATCAGAACTGGGAATATTTATCTATTTTTTTTTAAAACAGATTCTGATGAAGTTACAGGAAACTGGTGTGTTAGAGGTAGTCTTGTTACATGAATTAATGAGCTGTTATTTTTATTATTGTCAAAGGATATGTATTATATCTGACTTCTTCCAGTTTTAGAGTATCAGTTAATCACAGGCTTTACTGGTTTACAGTTTCAAGTAGCTGGTATCGTTCTCTTGCAAAATTTGTTGTACCCCCCATCTTTGCCTATGTTAGTTGTGTGTATCAACTTTGATTTACAAATCTATCGTGAATGTGGCAAAAATGCACAATGTTCTTGGAGGTTAATCAATCAGTTGAATGATCATAGTTTATGAAAATATTGTACCTTTCAGCTTTCTGGAATAACACAAAAATATCTGGGGAGTTTATTGTGTTTTTAGATAAAAGTAAGAGAAATTTGTTACAGATATAAAGAAAAGGAAGGTTTCAACTGTAAGCTGACAATTTGGTGGTTTTGGATTTTGTTTTCTTTTTTTTTTGCTACTTGAGCAGTTGATCATCAGAGGGTGCAGTAGAGTTTTTCCCTTAGATGTATCAAGGAGTATCAACCAGTGGAAGAACAAAATAATGTTAGTGTCCTGTCCTTGTGGCCAGTGGTAACTTCTGATTGTTTTGGGGACCTGGAGCTTGCTGTCTACCTGAATGTCTGTGGAAAGTGGCCCCACTATTACTGTCACCAGATGCAATCGTAGTTCTGATATGTCGTACTTTTGCCTAGGAGGCTCTTTTCCACATTTTCAACATTAATAAATCATCTTGGCCTCAAGGTCTCATCCTGCGGAATTTGACTGCTTAGACTCAGGTCCTCTTTGCCCCTGTCCCATCATCCTGATCTAGTTTGCAGAACTTATGTGCCCTCTGTCAGGATCTTTAAGAATAATATAGCATGGTGTTGAATGGGATGGTGCCCCGAGCTATACTCACTGGGTGTGAATCCTAGTTCTACCAAACCTACTCCCCTTAGCATCCTGTACATACACCCATCCCCAACAACGGCCATGCTGCTCTTGTTGATCTTCCTCTAATTGACTGGAGGCTCTGCCAGTGGGCACCTTCACTTGCTAGACCAGAGACTGGAATGTGATAGGAGCTCAGAGGGTAAATGAAGGAGCGTTTGTCCTGGATAAAGATAGGACTTGCAGTGGAAAGCTGGCATGATATCACTCATTCTCCATCTGTATTCAACATTGACTGTTTGAAATATTTTTATTGTTTGAAGTTAAAGAACTGCATCACCTTCCATGTAAAAAATATTCTATTATTTCCTAAGCTGCTGTGTCCTTGTAGTGGTTTGTTTTTATTTCTTTTACAAATGAGCTGTAGCATGCCACCCTAGTCCTTGGCTGAAAGGTAAAGGTTCAAGGTAGTCCAATTATCAGTAGATTTGAAACTGTAGTGCTATTATTTTATTATTATTACTTTAATAACTTCATTTCATGTAGTTAACCTTTTTCAAAAAGTTGAAAACTTGTGAACTCATATGCTTCATGTAATTTGGAATATATGTTTATTATCAGAAGTTCTTGAAGGTAATAACATACCTTTTATCATTTCCTTCTCTACTATAAAAAAGACTATTTTAACGAAAAATGTTTTCTCTGCTGCCATCGAGTATTACATATCTAAGAGTCAGGAGAATGGAACAAATTAAAGTGTAAATTTTTCTTGCAGTAGGATGTTAAAACACAGCTCATCTGAAAATTATCCTGATCAAATGAATAAATAAGATTTTGGGGACATGAAGAGACAAACCACAGAATGGGAGAAAATATTTGTAAACTTGATAAAAGGTAAATATCCAAAATATAAGTAACTCAAAAAAATATGTAACTCAAACAACTCAATAGCAAAACAAACAAACAAAACAAACAAACAAAAAGGCCTCATTAAAAAAAGTGGGCGGTATAGGACCTGGAGAAATATTTCTCAAAAGAAGACAAACAAATGACCAAGATGTTCACGAAAAAAAGAGTCATCATCACTAAGCCTTATAAAAATGCAAATTAAAAATATAGTAAGATAGTACTTAATTTGTATAAGAATGTTTTTATCAAGAAAAACATCAAGATAGCAAGTGTTGGAGAAGATGCAGGCTAAAGGGTGGTGATGTTAAGTCTGTGTACTCGTGAAAAAAAGTATGGAGTTTCCTCAAAACACTAAAACTGGAACTGCCTCAAAACCCAGTAATTCCACTTGTGGGTATGTAGGCAGAGGAACTTGAATCAGTATGCTGAAAGGATATCTTTATTTTCACATTCAGTACATCATTATGAATATGCATTCAGGAACAGACCAATGAATGAAGGAAATGCACATGTACAATAGATACTGTTAAACTGTCAAAGGGGGAAATTGTTATTTTTAATGACATAGATGAGTCTGGAGAATATTAAAATAAGTAAAATAAGCAAGGCACAGGAAGAGATAGGCTATATGATATGAATTATGGGTGGAATCTGAAAAAGTTGAACTCCTACAAGTAGAGAGTAGAGTGGTAGTTACCAGAATCTTGGGAGGGGATGAGAAGCTCTTAGTCAAAGGACACAGAGTTTCTTATAGATGGAAGGAGTAGATTTTGAAATCTCTTTTATGTCAGAGTGATCATAGTCAGTAGTAATATATTATTTTAAAAAAACCAAATTTCAAATATCTCTTCATAGAAAATGATACATAAGTGAGATGGTAGATATGTCAGCATGAGTTGCTGGTGCCACTCTGTAAACATACATCAGAATGTCTCTTTTTTTATTGTAAAGAGAATAAAACAAAAGAAAACAACATAACAAAACAATGGGAATGATGTTGGACTTCAAAAACAAGGCAGTGGAAAGTCAACCATAGTTACTGTAATGCACATTGTTATCCTCTAAATAGATGCTCAGACCCCAGACACAGGGATGCAAAGTCGACCAAACAACACAAGTACTAAGTTGTTACTTTACTTCAGTTGCCATCATCTCAGAAATTTCAGGTGTGTGGTTTGTAACTTCCTCCATGTCTCTGTCTCTTGGACTTGCTTTGGGCAAGACAGGCATGCAAAATTAATTAACAATATAAGCACTAAGTTGTCTTTTTACCATTTCCTAGATTTCAGGTGTGTGACTTCTAATTTCTTTTCTGTCTGTGTCTCCTGGACTTGTTCTGGGTGGGCCTGAGGTCTGAGATTACACCCTGCTCCTTCGTCTTGGCATTTTCCTGTGTTCCTCTGAATCAGCCAGTTGCTGACTACTGGGTGCTTCCTGCACTGGCTGCCTGTCCAGCGGTGCAGGGGAGTGGGCTAAGCACCTGGGTTCCTCTGATCTGAGGTTCCCGGGGTAGGGAGAGGTGTGGGGCGGTTGCTCTTGGATGTTTCCCTGTGGTTGCAGAACCCCAGGGGTGTGACTTCCTGTCCTCCCGGCCTCAGGCTGAGGGCTTCTCAGGGGTCGTGGCCTCTTCTCCCTTTGAGGCAGGCTCACCAGGGCGGTGGCCACCCTTTCTCTGGGCCTGCAGCAGCAGTGGAGTGGCAAAGTGACCTCTTCTCTGGGGTCGTGGGGGTGGGCTCATAGGGGTGCGGTGGGGTGGGTTGGTTTGTTTGCCATTAAATTTCTAAAATTCTGAAATGACCAACAGACTGTAGAAAGACACTTTAGGCTCTTGCTTGAAACCAGCAGCTTCAGAAAACTGCTAGTCTTGATTCAGGGTCAAGAACATCTCTTTATACTCCATAACTATATGTAACTATTATATGTTAAGTAAAATAGTAATAAAAATTATAAAACTGAAAAATAATCTGGAAATATTTGTATTCTGTCCTATAATGTGGTAAGTTGGTATGCTTTCAGCAAGCTTCTTTTTCATTTTTGTTTATGGACATCGATGTACTGATCTCTTACACCACAGATGCTAAATCATATCTCGCTGTATCTCTCAGTGCTCAAGACAGAGTTGTCTAGGTAATACAGAAAAGAGTTCCAGCTCACATGATCTGAGCCTTGATTTCAGGATGACAGTTTCTTCTCTCTATATTTACTTACATTTGGTATAAATTGAGGATGTTCCTAATAATTCTTTCTTATCTGACTCAAGTTGCTTGATTTCATTTTGGATTTTGATACACTAAATATCCAAGCATGAAGGCTGGAAGGATTCTAGTTGCAGTATAATAGACGGAAGCATCAGGGAGGTGAGAACAATATTAGTACTGTTATTTTAGAGTTGATTATTAGCAATGTATTAATAGGTATTTAATAAATAGAAAACTCACACTGCTGAGGTCCTTGGATGTCATCTTATTTAGCTTGTTTAGAGAAGAAAATGTGTTTCGAGGTCTTTAGTCTTGCTACAACAGTGCTGTTACAAACCAATTTTAGTAGAAAAAATGGATTTGGATCACAGTTTCTTGTTGAGTTTTGTAGAATTTGCTGGTTGGAAAAAAATATTGCCTTGCTGAAAATGTGCTTTCTTCTCTGCTTACAGGTCCCAATCTCAGCTCTGATGTTAGGTGAACAATTGTTGACATGCCTCTTTACTTTCCAATAGTTAGAAGTAAAAACATTCGTTCTCCATTTTTGTTCTGTTCTTGTGCCTTTGAAACTTGATTAAAAGTGGGCAGGTGGCTCTGGTTGCTGAGAGAACAGACATTGTCATTAGCTCTTTGATAATGTTTCCCATGTTCTATAAACCAAGCAATCAAGTGTAGCTTGTACTTGTTGTGTCGAAGTTCCCAGAGGGTTTACTAATGAAAACAAAAAGGTGATATGTGTCATTGTAATCAACCAGCATTTTGTTTAAAATAATTTGAAAATGAGTATTTTTGCCCCTTGTGCTAAAATTCTGACCTTAGTTTCCCTGGGTTCCTCTTTGTCATCATTTCAGTTATTACAAGTCAGGGCGAATTAACCAAGGTCATGTCTACACCAACATTTTAATTACCTGGCTTTGTCGATGGCTTGTTGGAATTGCTTTCACCTGGCAGTTTGAAGCAGCAGATTTATAGTAGGGATAGTTGTGCGACATTTGCAGGCTTCTTGATGTGGTGTGCATGTCTTTTTCACAAAAACTTTTTTAAAGCACAGTTTTAAGTGCATACTGTACCTTAGCTTATTAAAAAAATAAAACTTTACAATGGAAAGAATTTTATTGTTTCAAGACAGTAGTGGTTTATGGTGTTGTAATACAGGCTCTGACTCAGGGTTTTTTATTCAAGGTACAACTTCCTTTGAGGGGGGCTATTCTCACCACTGTAGGATATTTAGTGTCATCTTGGGTTCTTATTCACTGGATGTTGGTTCCACTTTCTTCCCACCATTGTTACAATCAGAATTATCTCCTGACATTGCCAAATATCCCCGTGGTGGGGTGGGAAATCACCATGGTTGAGCATCTCAGCTCCAAATTTCAGCTCTAAATTTTTTCTAGATTTTATTTCATTGTTTTGGCCCCTTTATATTACCATTGGATATGTTTTAACTGCAAATTTTGGAGAGTTTTTGCCTAAGAAGCTCTATCAGTTAGGAGCAAATTTAAATTGTAGTCTTTATTGAGAGTTTGTTTTGAATCACATCCTCCCAAATCTTATTTAAGCTTATTTGATTGTTGTTGAGTTATATTCATTCTACCTTTTGGATAGAATGGTTCAGCTATTAAGAACAACAGTGTATGTCCGTTCTATAAGGTGAAATTTTTGTATGGTACATTTAATAACATTTGAATTGGGACATAGGATAAAACTCCTTTGGTGAGGAAAGTTCTATGATCTCCTAATAAAATACTATACAAAGTTCAACATTTTAACAATATTTAAATATATAGTAGTAAAGGGCTTTTTGTCACAAAGCACTGATTATGCCACGTAATGTACCAAGTCTCCTTTACATTGAGTTATTTAACAATACAAGTACATCAAAGCATGTACTATTGTCATTTTATAGACCAAGTAGAGAAGATTTAGAAAAGTTCAGTCACCTTCCCAAGTCAACTACAGTTCAAGGTGGCTGATGGGACTTGAACCAAGGGATTCTGAGTCTAAAGTCTGCTGTTGCCAACTTCAGCACCACTCTTCCTATCACTTTTGGGTCCTCACTGTCACATCCTCCCTGGCTCACCTCCATAGAACCCTCTGGACCCACCTTTCACTGCGAACATCTGAAGATCTGCCTAAGACAATTTTTGCCTTCAGGGACTGTCATGTATACACTAACATCAGGTTAAAAGTTCCAGAATTTCAGCACCTCTCATTTGATTATTGATATAATCACTGACCCCCTCAAACTTACAGTGAAACAATTCTGAGGCAGTACTGCTGTGGGTGGCAGCCTCTTACAGTAGCACTCAGCTCTTTCTGTCCATGATATTGGGGTATCTATTTGACAATATGCATTTACTAGCTACCTGCCCTTTCTGATCTTGTACATCTACTCCCTCACCATTTTATGCTGAATCTCTTCCTAAATAAGCTACTTGTACTAGAGTCCTTACCCCAGGGTCAGCCTCTGGGGCAATCTGATAATCCAGGCCTCTTTACAAAAATTGTCTTTGAGGTTCAAGTTCAGAGAGGGAGCAGTTAGGCATAGTCAGCAGTCCCCTGAGTCAAAAAAGGAGCCAACAGTTCAGGGAGGGCTGGGTGACTGGTGCTGGAGATTAGAGTGCCAGGTAGGAGAGAGTCTCAGAGAGGGAGTAACCCGGAGATGATGAAAACACATGTAATGCTGTTCCACACATGTGAGAATCAAGAAGAATGGTTTGATCATATTAAGATATGGACAAGAGCTTATCTATATTCTCCCAAACAGACTTGTAGAGGTAGAAGTGAAAATGTTGGAGATGAAAAATATAATGGATGGGATTAGTAGAGAATAAATATTGCAGAAGAAAATTTAGTGAAATTGAAATGATAGAATAAAAACTATTCAAAATGAAATATGAAACCAAACAACCCACACATATACATACAAGTATGAACACATAAATACATATGCAGTAAGACAACCAGTAAAATCATTACTTTGAGTTACAGGTAATAAGTCAAATAAAAGATAACATAGAATTATAAAATTGGATTAAAAGAGTTATGACCAAGCACTTTATATATAAACATACTAAAAGGTCAATTCAACATAGAAAACAGAGAAATTGGTCTGTACAAGCAAGCAGATAAATTGACTGTATAAGAAGTCTTTGGGAGATACTATTAAAGAAAGTGTAAAAGCCAGAGGTGGTGGCACACACCTGTAATCCCTGCACTTGGGCAGTTTGTGACTTAGAGGGATACAGAACAACCGTCTTTCTAAAATAGGCAAAGAAGAAACACACAAACCAACCAAAGAAAGAAACAAAAGACCCACCAGCAACAAAAGGAAAGTAAAACTAAGTCACAGGGTGGGAGAAAATGTTTGCAAATCATCTATTAGTAATAGACCTGTACACAGAATATATGGAAATAACTTACATCTTAATAAACCAAAATACTGAATTAAAATGGGCAAATATTTGGACAGATGCTTCATGAAAAAGTACAAATGAAAGGCAAATAGGAGCATGAAAAGATGAATTATTTAGTTATTAAAGGTATGGGAAGTAGAATCACAATGAGATACTGTCAGGCACCTATTAGAGTGGCTGAAATTCAAAAGAATGATTGTGCCCATTATTAGTCAAGATGTGGAACAGCAGAACTTTTATGTGTGATTTTTGAGGAAGTAGAATTGCACAGCCACCTTGGAAAACTGTTGGCATCTTTAAGAGGAAATTAAACGTTTGTCGATTATATGACTCATTCGACTCCTGTTTACTAAAAGGTAATTAAAATATATGTCAGTACAAAGACTTGGACACAGATGTTTGTAGCAACTCTATTATCACCAACACCAGGAACAATGGAAATGCTTATTAGCAGAAGAATGGATAAACCAAGTGTGGTATATCCATGAAACGGAATACTATCAGCAAGAAAAAAGAGTGTACTCCTGGTGCAGGAAAATGAGATGAATCTCAAAACAATTTTGCTGAATGAGGGAACCCTGACTAAAGAGAAAAAAGAGTATATGCAATTTGACTCCATATATTGAAAACATTCTACCCAATGCAAACAGTAGTGAGTAAAAACAAAATGCTGTGTTTCTGGGAAAAGTAAAATGGGCAGAGGCGTTGAGGGGTAAGGACGTGATACAGGGAGATGGCAGAGGGTATAAGGAAACTTGCAGGTGTGATGGAGGGGTTCATGACATTGGTAATGCCCTTGGTTTTGTCCATAAGTACATATGTCTAAACGTATCAAATTGTATTGCTTAAATATCTGAAGCCTGTTTTATGTCACATATAGCTAAATTGCTTTTTAAAACACAAATTTGAGACAATCTGTGTCAGAGAGTGTCTAAATGCATACATCCTTTGGTAGTTGCCTTATGAAAATCTAATATAAAAGTATTTGCATGTTTTTTAACTTTCAAAGTATTCCTTTATTTAGATTCATTCCTAGTTAGGTCACTTTCCTTATTCCTGTCTTCCTTCCCCTTCAAGAGTGTGATTTTGTAAGTTTACCCTTACTGAATCTTTTCAAAATATTTAATATTCAATCTAGTTTTCAGAAAATCAGCCCTTTTTCACACACACACACATACATACACACACACTACATTACATAAGGTCATATTTAATTTATCACCTCATTCAGATAGATTGCAAGTAAAACTGGCATAAACTGTGTTTGAATCAAACAAAATCAGTGCATGATAAATAATTACAGCTTCTAATTAGATTCTAATTGGAGGAGACTCTTTGGGTCTCTTGGAGTCTTCAAAGTGTCATCTGTGGACAAAGAATATCTTGGTCTCCAGGGAGCATTTTAAAAATGCAGAATCTTTGGCCCTACCCTGACCTGATGGATGGAGTCAGATTTCCTAGGAGATTCCTATGTATATGAAAATTGGAAAAATGTTGTATTTGAGAATAGCTTACCAACTCTGAGAATTCAACGTATTATGGCCATGAGGCAATATATTTTCTTTCATGGAAATAGAGGGGTTTAATTTCAAGCATCAATGAAATAGGCAGCAATTTGTGTATTTTCTACGGTTAGGATTTTTATTTTTTCATACCAAGTTTTATTCAAGTAAAATTCTCATACATTTAAATTCACCAATTTTATATGTACAAGTCAATGAGTTTTGATAACTATAGAATCGTGTAACTACACTTTCACAGTCAGGATACAAAATATTTCCATTTTCTGAAATATTCTCTTTTGCCTCTTTAGAGTAAATCTCCTCCCCTAATTCTTGGCCCTTCTTTGAGTTTCATTTGAGCTCAGTTACTTAGTATTTGTATTTTGTTTTCTTCACTTAGCGGGTGCTTTTGAGATGCATTCATGCTGTTGTATTGAATTCATGCCTTTTATAACTCACTAGTGTTCCACAGCTGGGATGGCTTTGAAATTGGTGATGGGAGGCGGGCCTCAGTCTAGACTTGAAAGCAGCCACGAATAGTCACGGGACCCTGGGTGGCTCCATGGCCACCATGGTTGTGATCTTACAGATAGATTCTAACAGTGGATGTAAACATTTACTCCTACCTCCAAAGTCCAGGTGACAGTCACGCCTCAGAACAGGGGGCTGACACCTTCTCCACTCTATGCCAGGGCTCTCTGAATGCTCTATGAAGTGGGGTCTGGAAATGTGAAAATCTCTTGTCCCTTGCAACTATTATACCACCTTGAATACGATGCCCTCTGTGGGTGTTGCGGGGATGGGGGAGAGGGAGGAGTGGAAGGAGCAAAGGAGAGAGGGAGACAAAAGTTTACTTGAGAGGCTGAATATTTACCTAAAGTATTTAATATTATTGCCTAGGGCAAAACTAACTGTTTTCTTTCTCCTTTTTACTGTGTGTGCAGAGACTCTTGAACAAAATCAGTTGGATTACTCAGGGCATCATGCATTGTACATTTTGGATCTATTTGCTTCTCATAGGATTTATTTGTAAATGTTACCTGAACCTCCAAATGGTTATTTTCTGCTTTTTGCTGGAAATTTTGGCATTTAAACTTTTTTTTTTAACTTATTGGTACATTTCACCAATTTCAGAAAGTTGTGTCTGGATTTCATCTTGAGTATGGGGAAACTAACGCATACCTCTCCTCAGGCTTATGGGAACTAGGAATTCAGTGTGAAGCAAAAGGTGAAAACAATCAAGGAGGATTTGAAAATGATTAAGATACTAAATTTCTGGTGTATCTCTGAATGGTTCCTTCTCTCTTTTTGCTAGCTGTTGACTCATTTCCCTGGACAGCTTGATGCATGTGTGATTCCTGGGAATATTCTAGCCTCCTGCATTTTGAGTCTACTTAGGTGGGGGCTCTCAAGAGATTCACTTAAGATTTTCAAGATTAGACATTTTTAAAGAGTAAAACAAGATCTAAGGAATATAGCTTTTGAAGTGGAGTGTCTGAGACAAAGACAATTTGAGTTTCACAGGCAAAACAGCTAGAGTTGTAAAGTAAAATTCAAGTTTTTTTTTTTTAAATAAACTCCATGTTGTAGGTTATGAAGAAGAAACACAAAATGTGTTCTGAGTCTAGAAGTGATTTAATCTGAAATTTTTAAGTTGATAGATAGAGAATCTGAAGGTGTAGAAGAGCAAACACACATGCATACAACTACGCATGTCATTTATTCAGTAAATATGTATCAGTTACTTACAATATATAAAGCCTAATCCCTGCATTTACTGTCCTTAGAATGAGGTATGGAAGACTTAAGGTGAACAAGTCATTGACTTAAACGTGATAAGTTTTAGGCCTAGGTGGTGCCTGGTAGTACAGAAATGTACCAGAAGGACATATTTTATTTACGAATCAGAGATATCCCTGAAGGAATGCTACTTTAATATATTATTCCTGCATGCTGCTTTCATCCTATACAGCTTCCAACCCACCGGGAGTGGTGTAGCTTAGTTCTTGGCTCTATTTCCTGTTTTAAGGAATCTGTAGGCCACCTGAAAGTCATCTGTTCTTCTATTTCTGGGCCTTTTTGTGTTACTTTCAATTCCATGGGCAAAAGGTCAGTGAACTGGAAGATTTTACCAGGGGTAGGAGGGATTAATGATGTAGTGGTTTTCCCTTTTTCCCTGAATTGTGTCCAGTTCGTTTCTTTTCACTATGAGAAGTATCTCTTCTAGGCTTCCACAGATTTTCAAGTACCCTTTGGGGGTGCCCTTTGGGATTTCAATGGCTAACAGATACTGAGTGCCAGTCCGTTGTCTGCTTTGTAGAATAATCTGGTCATGTACCCATTTAATGATTTGCACTCTTCCCTTCTCAATTCTTTCAAAAAAAAAATGGAGATGGAAAATATAAAAAATGTTGGATGCTGCTTGCTCTTTCTCTCAGTGAGCCTTGACTCCAGTGAAGTAAATGTTAAAGGAACTTAGCACATTTCCTGTGGCACCTCATGGTTTGTGCACCTTGCTGTGAAGAATTTTGTGTGATTTCTAGGGTGCAAATAGTATTTTTGACCCTTATCAAGCTTTTCACCTTATGAACTTTTCAGTGCAGCCCTTGATGTTCACATTACATATACTCACCTTATCTCAGTTAATTCTTTCAGTAGCTCTGTAAGAGAGTCAGAAAGAGAGAGAGAGAGAGAGACATAAGTATTCATTTTAAGGGGCAGTGTAAATAAGGCAGATGTTAAATAATGTGTCTTTTGACCTAGTCATTGCCATAGCAGATGTTCACATACCATGAATCTGCAGGGTATGCTACTTTCTTGTCTATAATTTATTAAGGAGCCCCAAGATTTTTGATTGGAACCTTACTAATAACTGCTTTAACCACTGATGAAGAGAGAAAATCCAGGGAGAAGGAAACTTTGAGTTTTAAGAATTGTTATTGTGAAGCAAAGAATTCCATCTTTGTTAAGAGAAGCTTTGAAAGAATGTTGGAGAGATCTGAATGTACCTGGGAGTAGGACACTGCAGCTTCATTGAAGTCCAGATGCTCCCCTCAAGCCAGAAAGCAGGTAAACTGTAGTGTTACTGAGCATGCGTCCTTCTCCAGGGCATGGAGACTCCGTCCAGAGGAAGAGCTATTGAGTAATGGCCACTCCTGCCGCCTGGCCTCCTACCTGGCTGCAGTTTGAGGCAGCAGGTTCTCATTACGTTTTACTTCCTCTCTCTTTTAATGTGCTCTTGAAATTGAATTAAATTTGCTCCCTTCATGGTGTGTGTTGACTTTTAAATGACTTCCTGGTGGGTTCTTTTCAAGATCTTCAGCCTCAGTGCAGAGGTTCTCAGGGTAAAATGAAGTGTCCAATACAATGAGAAAACAGTGTGTTATTTCCTCACCTTCAAGTTTAACTGGAGTATGCTGTGGTGTGCCCAATCACAGTCTTTATTTCCTCAAGCGATTTTGCTTTTCCTGCTGGGATGACCCAAGTCAATTACTGTCCTATCCCTGAGAGGTTGTTAGTCTTCATTCGCAGAACAAACTAAAAATCATAAATTCATACTTTCCTCCAGGGAAATTGGCAATCTGGTTAAAAGGATTGCATTTTCCATGGATACTGAAATGTGCTGTCTGTGGGGGGTTTGGCACTGAGAGTCAAGATCTACTGTAAATGCATCCTGCTCAGAAAGACACTGTATTCCCTCAGATTCTTGATAGTGGTTCTGAATTGGTAAAGTCTTAATAGTTGATCACATTTTAAATTCATTTATCCATACCACAAATATGTTTTGAGCCTTCACTGTGTGTGAGACACACAACAGACAAGATCCCTGTTCTCAGGCAAATAGTTTCAGTGGGGAAGACACATAACGAACAAATAAAAAGTATATTCAATAAAGAGTGATAAATGATAAAGAGAAAAAGGGTAGGGAAGAGGGGAAAGACAATGGTGTGTGAGAAGGTGGGTTTGTAAGTGTGAATGGAGAATCTGGGGGAAAGACTCACCTCTAATGCCAGACAGATGCCTGGGCTGTCTGGAGGAAAGTATCTCAGGGTTGGGGCAGGATCCCAACACCATGGACAGCTCAATGGCCAGTAAAGGGAGTCATGGGAAGAGAGTTAAGAGGAGCAGAGGAAGAGATGTGGTGGTCATGGTAAGGACACTAGCTCTTGCTGAGCTGGAAACAGAGCCCAAAGAAGGTTTTGGACAGAGAGAAATGGGATCTCATTTTGTGATAACAGGAGGGCCGTGACCACTGTGTTGAAAAGTGGGTGAAGGCGGCAAGGGTAGAGACAGTGGAGGTGTTTACCAGATGGTTGAAATAATCCAAGCAAGAGACTGTGTGAGTTTGAATTGATAAAAGGAAAAGCAGTTTCCAAGGCTGGGTTTTTGGAGTGACTCTAAAGTATTATATTGAATGTTAAAAGAAAATGTCTGTATTTGAAACTTGTTGCAGTTTTGACAAATGAAGTTTTAATTTATTTTTATCTTTTGTAGTGTTGGGGAGGCAAAGTTTCTAAAAATGGAATTTGGATACAAATTTAACTTTATAAAGCATTAGTTAGGTACCAGCTAGATACCCAGCTAAACCCTAGAAGGGCTGCTTCTGAACAAGTTGTTATAATTTCATTGAGAAACTATAAAAACAACCAAATGTGTGTGCACAGACAGAACCTTTGAAAATATGCAAACACATAGAGTGGGAGAGATTATGCATAAATGCTTGTGAAAAATCTGGGATTTACTGAGTGCCCGCTGGCTCAAGGTCTATGGCAAGCATTTTAAATTGGAGACAATTTTACAACAACTCTGTGATGGCAGCTATCAGCTGATTTGGTTTCAGGACTTCTTTAGACTTTTAAGAGTTCAAAATAATTTAGGTAGGAGGGTATATAAATAAATAAACAAAAACCCCCATATTAATAAAGATAAACACATAAAAGTTAATTCATCTTAAATAATAATTGAGCTGTTTTGTATTAACATCTGTTTTATGATGATAATGTGAAAATTTAAAAATATGGCAAGGGTATTGCTTTACCTTTTTTGGCAACTCTCATTAATGTCTGACTCAATAGAAAATGCTTGAAGTCTTCTAAATACTTGTGAATTCAGTCTCTTGGCGATGTTTCTATTGAAATATATGAGGAAATCTGATCTTATGGAGATATGTATATAGTGGAAAAGAGAGTGGTGTTTTAATATCCTTTTAAAACAGTTGTGAATATTTTCTTTTGATATTAAACTGAATCTATCAAAGATGAACTTTTCTAGAAAGTTAGTTACATTGGAGAATCTAAACTATATCAATGAACTTTTAGAAAACTCTTTTAGTTTCAAGTCCACTGGTCATTTTGCATGTCATCATGACTGAGGTTGTAGCATTGCACATCCGTCAGTTTGAAGACATTAATTAGCACCCTGTGTTAAGGAGGTCTCCAAAGGCTGACATACTTCACTATGTAAAATAAAAAGTCCCTTGTGTTACTATCATCCCTGATCTGATCAAAAAGGCATTCACATGTCAGGAAGCTATTGAGCTCGTAGTGGCAAGTGCAAGTTTTCCAAAATTATGACTTTCATGGATAGATCAAGTTTTATCACCTTTATTAAATATTGTAATCTGTTTTCCTCAAAGCAATCGAGTCTGTATTTTCCTTTACAACAAAATGTCCAGCAAATACCTAAATTCCAACGATCATGGCTTATTTCATTCACTGTTTCACATACAGTGATATTCCTTCCAGAAGGCTAATATGCAGCTCATGGCTCTAACGGTGACTGAAATGCTTTTCCCGGAGATAATTATGCTACTTTAGTGAGTGACAGGACTACTTGATGAATGCCACCCACTTTGTCACTGAACATACTAAAAATACTAGCATTAGGTGGTAAAGATTTCTTATTAACTCTTTTTACTATTTCATTCAAGGCATTCATACAAGAAATGGAGTCTTTGTCCTCCCTCTCTCAGTTTCTCTCTGTCTTTCTGTCTTACTAGGGGCACTCAGGGGCACACAATGCAGTGATCATTACTTCACTCTGGTTCTGCTGCCAACATCCAGGCTGAGGCCTCTATCATTTTGGTTCCAACAGTCTAAGCATCAACACAGAGACAAAGGCAAGCAACATCTCAGTGTTAGTATAGAAATAATTTCATCCTTACAGGCTCCCTCATAGGATGTAGGGATATCACCCCATCCCACCTTGCTTTATTGATCTGTAGACAATAGTTCACTTTGCCTGTGTTATGTAAGATGTGTCTTAAAATGAAGAAACTGAGTCTGAGAGAGGCTCAGCAGCTTGGCTAAGGTTATGCTGCTTGTCATAAGCAGAGACAGAGGTGCAACCCAGGCCTGATTGATCCAAAATTAGTTGGGAAAGTTGTGCTTCTTCATCCTGTGTTAGTCAATTCTCCATCATTGTGGCAAAATAATTGATTAAAAGCAGTGCAAAAGGATGAAAGTTTCTTTTGACTCATAGTTCAAAAGGTTTCAGTCCATGGTTATTGCACTGCATTGCTTCTGGGTATATGTGAGGCCAAGCATCAGGGAAGGGAGTGTGCAGTGGAGGGAAACTGTTGCCTCATGGTGACTGGGGAATAGAAGGAGAAAGGAAGATTTAGGGGAGATGAAAGAGCCCTAAAGGCTTGCCTCAGAGGGCCCACTTCCTTCAATTAGAACACTTCTCTTCAGTTTCCATCACCTCCCTGCAATAGCTCATCAAATTATTTAACTTATCAGTGGATAAGTTCATTGAAGAGGTCAGAACCTTCACGATCGAATCATTTCCCCGAAGCCCAATCTTTGCCCATTGCTGCATTGGGAACCAAGTCATAGACACATCAGTCTTTGGGTGGCATTTCATATCTAATTAATAACATGTGCCTAACCCCCCCCCACAACAGCAGAATTATGTAGAACTTTAAAAGAAATGTAAACTTGATTGTGCCCCCCAAAAAAATATAAAACAACCCATAGGGATTGGGGTGAGAAGAATAAAACAAGATCCACTCTAAAGATTGAATTGAGCATGGAAAATTAAAAAAGACACGAAGTGAAGTGGAATATCCATTTGGGCATTTCTATAGAAAATGTGGGAAGGTGCTGGATTTGAGTAAGGAACTTGAATGTGAGAGTGGGAAACCTATTCTTGATCCATGTGGATACTCTTTTAGGTTCTTAAACAAAATACAAGATGATAAGAGTCACATTAAACTCTCATTGGCAGTGGGTGTGTCAAAAAGGGAAGAAAACAGGGCCAGAGCACGTCTTTGAGATCATTGTGGTCCTTTAGCAAGAGGTAATGGCTTAAACCACAGTGAAAGAGAGAGAACTGGAAGAATAAGACATAGAAAGAACACCCAGAAAGTGATAACTGGTGATGGGTAAATGCAGAAGACAATGATGTCATGGAATTCTCAGCTTTCAAATATGACATTTTAAGGAAGATGTGGCATCTTGGAGAGATTGGTGATTCCTCAGGGAGGATATTCTGATGATTATAGTGAACTGGAGGTAATGCCAGCATAGTCAACTGATGAAGTCCTGAAAATGCATGCGTGTTGGGGTAATAGAAGGACAAGGGTGGATTCCCAGTGAGTGGGTGACTGAGGTCTTATTGTGGGAGATTCCTACCATTAGGATGGAATGAAGAAGAAGATTCAGTGCAGGGGAAAGGGGAGTGAGGGAAGAGGTAGGTTCTCATTCATAGTAGCAGTACCAGCATCAGTAAATACAGTACTTGTCATACCTGAAGTAATAATGATGATTGGAGAATGCTTGACTGAAATGGACATATGATTCTGTGCCAGGCTGACATGCTATTCAGTTCTCAGAACAATTTGAATGAGAACAGGTTTTAGATTTTGAAAAAAAAAAAAAAACCAGTTTGGACACATTAAATAATTGAACCAAGGTCATACAAGAAGGGAGTGGCAGAGTCAGTCCTGGTTTCCATGTGCTTCTGACTGTAGCACTGTTCTTCCAGCCTAACACAACCTTAGGGAGACCAGAGTAGAAAGCACGAGTAGAGCTGGAGGTTTCCAGAACTAAGGAAGACCCTTTTCATCAGACTGAACAAGCTGATTGCCTCTCCGTGGAGGGATGATGGAAGTAGATGGCAAGAAATGGTGGCTGTACCTAAGAAAACAGAGAGATGTGGCAAAAATGGACTGCACATAGGGAGATTTGTAAATAAAACAAAAAGCTAAAGCAGTTTAAAGTAGTCAAGGGCTATTAATTCAAGTGGTTAAAATTTTAGGTTAGATAGTACTTTCCTTACATGAAAGTATAGGAAAGGTGTATTAGGGGCAAAAAACCCAAAAATTTTATGCGTTGGTGTGCCGTGTGATGGTGATGGAATACGGACAAGGCAGGGAGGGGAAGCAGGATTTAGAAGGGACAACCAGCATAAAGAATGGCTGTTCCCTGAAACTGCAAAGTGAACAACATTGAGGTTTGAGATAAGAGTTAGTTGAAAAGGATAGAAAAGTGACAGGGAATTTTAGGCTGGTGGTCTCAGTGAATTAAGGGAAGATAAGCGTAATCTCTTGTTCTGAGGCTTGAAAGTAGGTTGTAAAACTTCAGGGTTGAAAGAGACTTTGGATGCCAACAATCTAAGTAGCTATATGGTAATTAACCATTCTATCATGTGCTAGTAAAGCATCTCTTGGTTAATAAACATGATTTTCATGTCCATTTCTTTTCTTGACTTTTCTTTATTTGCTTAAAAGAGCCTTATAGAAGGGGTCCATTATTAATGAATCACCACTTTTGGGTCTCCATGACCTGGATGGTTCTCTGGTTCATAGGAAGGGCTCACAGACAGTTAATGTCTCAATGAATGACTGTCCCATAACTTAGTTATTTGATGCTGTATTTCCCTGCTATTATTCTGTCTTCTCACATTCATGTAAAACACTGCAAGCTACAAACTGATTTTAATTCTTTGGTCATTGCAATGACATAGTGAATAAGGAACGTTGTCATTATACCCATTTTATACATGTAGATGTTGATTCTTTAGCCTAAGGTTGTCACGTAACATAGGTATTTAAAGCCTGGACTCTGTAGTCAGAAAAACCAGATCTGAACACTAGCTTTGTCACTTAAAAGCTGTTTTCATTTGGCAAATTTCTTTGGAAGGTCTAACTCAATATTCTTATCTTTAAGAAAGAGAAAAAAAATGCATTGCAGTGTATGAAAGGATTAAGTGGTGTAATGGTCACAAACAATGTGACACATGCATGGATATATGATATGAGCTCAGGGACACTGTGATAGAGTGGTTGGAGTCAGACAGCCTGAGGGCTTGACCCAAGCTCTTTTACTTGCTGCTGTGTGACCTTGGAAAAGTGACCTACCTTCTGTGCCTTAGTTTTCTCATCTGTAAAGTGTCAGTAACAATGATCCCTGACTCCATGGGGTGTTAGAAGATTATGTGAGGTAATACTTGGAACATTCTTACAATGCTGGGTGTGTAGTAAATCCTGGGTGTTTCTTAACAAATGCTATCTGTTACCATCATTAGGTTCACAGTATCTGTGAATGGTCCTTTAATTTCTTCTTGTTCTTCTTTAATGAGTCACCATATAACTTTCCAGATCATACATTACTTGCTTTTAGCTCTTCCCTCATATACTTTTAAGGGATCTGGTGGCTAATAAATGTGACTTTCATGTTATTTCATTTCTTTTTTTCTCTGTTAGCCAGAAGGAACCCCCCAACATATCTGCTGGTAGGCATAAGTAGAGAAGAATCAAGGATTTTAATATACTCATGATTCATACCTCCTTCATTCATTCAATCCTCATCCCTAAAATGAGGATTTCTCCAAACTGGCACTAAACTCTTCTTCCACCTGCCCCTCAGTTCTTCAAACTGAGAAACCTGCTGCTGTTCAAAACCAGAAAACATCCTGTTGAAATGCTCTCGCATCACAATCCGGGCTGGTGTGACTCAGAGGCCGCAGCCCTCAATTACTTGTTTAGCGGATCACGATCAGCAGAGTGAGTGGAATCCACTCTCACGATTGTTGCTTTCAGAGTGAATTACTTGGGATGGAAATCTTTGTACAGTCAGAAAATAGATAAACATTCTCAGCAGGGAATAAAAAGTGTTAGTGTTGATCGTATCATTCTGTGGATTTAGCTTTAGTTTCAACTTTTCTGCAGAGGGATTTTGGATTGGGAGGAGGAGCTGTGGAGTTGAGGACAGGCCCCAGGACAGCCATGTATTGTAAGACAAAGCAAAACACCCTACTATTCAGTATGAGGGGCTGTCCCAGGCATCAGAATGACATAGTCCTTCATCTTTGTGGCCCTACTGAAAAGAACATTTCAGAGCACAAAAAATTTAACATTCTAGCTTTTCTTGTGTGGAGGAGAAGTTCCATTGTTAAGGATGGAAGAAATTCCAAGTTTCCACAAGTACAACCAGAATGTGGCCGCAGGGCCTGGTTTTATATTTTCAAGATTTGCTTCCTCTCTGTGAAAACCCTTATTCATTCGGAGAGCAGTTTTTGAAGGGATTTGTGATCTATCCGACTCTCTCAGGGAGTGAGAAGAAAGTAAAGGTGATGATAAATGCCAGAAGGGGGACTTCTCTCTGATGAGGAGCCAGACGAGTGAACACAGGTAGGACACTGTGATTCAGAGGTAGGGTATTCCCATGAACAAATTATCATGGGACCACAAGAAGGAAGATAAAAAGAATTTGCTTTGTTCTGAGTTTTTATTGTTTGCCAGGCACTGCACATTGGACTCGGGACTGAAAAGGATGTAAGACAGTGGGAAAATAGATAGGTAATTAAATCACGATGGAATCTGATGGAAATGTCCTGGGCATGGTTAAGGACTGGCTGCCCAGAGCACATATGGCAGAGGGAATGGAGGTACTGGTGGGTATTATCCTGTCCACAGGTGGGGTCCATCCAGGTTGCAACACAGAAGAAGCACATCATTACAAAACTGGTGATGTAAAACCATGACCCTGAGCACTGCATGGTGGATGAGTACACAGGGAAAACAGGAGGAAGCACAGTTAGGAGCAACTGGCAGTTGCCAGCATAAGAAGCAATGAGGGTTGGGCATCTGTGTTAGAGGAGAGAAGCAGCAAGCAGACAGACAGTGGTAGCCAAGGACTTCATAATGGATTCACCAGAAAGCGCCCAACACACACTGGCTCACAGTAAATACTGTCTTCTCTCTAAATTCACACACACACACTCACACACACACACACACCACATAAAACTTCATAGGTTATTGATGTCTTTAAAATCCTACCCCAACATAAAATCATATTTTTAATACTAGAAACATAATTTTTAAAAGTATAATAACATTACTGTTAAAGTGGAATAGCATCCCACAGACTAGTGCCTTTGAATAGAATTCGTTCCCAGAATTGTGGCTAAAAGTTAAAGGATACTATGCTCTTATAAGGAAATGGTAACAGTACATCATGCACATTTCTTCTGCCAAATATTGAGTAGCTTGGCTATCCTTCTTTTTGCCCTAAATTTTTTATTAAGTACTTCTCAGAGTGCCATATAATGCCAGCTGCTGCACCAGCGGAACTCAATGGCAGAGCTGTGAAATACTTCTCCCGGTCTGTGAGTGGACCTCCATTAAAGTTGAAAACATGACTGGTCTGGTGAGATGAAGATTTATAATGGGTTTTGATGTAGTCCAGGAAAGTGTTCAGATCCAGCACTCTCCATTATTTGAGAAGCTCTTATAATCAATATAATCAAACAAATCTATACCAAAACTTTATCTGTGAAATACTAGATAGATAGATAGATAGATAGATAGATAGATAGATAATGTTTTGAAAATGTCTTGGGTATATTTTTCAAAACAAGTTAGGTATCTCCTTTGCAGAAGCTCTGTCTGGGCAGATGTCCAAGAACTTCTAGGCTCATCAGAGCTGTCAGTACTCTGGACAAAGGCACAAGGTAGCCTTTGGCCCTCAGGTACCGGATCACGGCTAGAATGTCCTAGGGCATATTCTGTGGTTTCAGCATGATAAGGCGGCCCCTCCTCCTGAGCAAAGTTGTAACCCTCACTTGGTAGATATCCATGCCAGTTACCACCATTCCAGCAGCTGTTAGTTAGCCAAGATTTCCATTAACAGCATTACTTTCCCACTGAGGACTGTTGATGCCATTCTTCTTGTTCCCTGGGGTTTCTCTCTCAGCACCTGATACTACCCAGGTAATCAGGATTTCATGGAAATGCAAATTGGAGTGGTATAATGGTAAGAAATTCTTTGAGTCTTAAAACCTGAATTCTAATGGGTCTCATTAGCTGTGTGACCTTGAGTAAAGCAAACCTCTCTGTGTTCAAGTTTTATTAACTCTGCCTTGTGGATAATGATGCATAGTGCTCAAGGTTGTTGGCAAATTTAAATGAGAGGGTATATGGAAGAACTTCTAGAACAAGGCCCGGCTCATAGTAGTTGCTCAGAAAATGATAATTTATAAAACAAGTTTCAAAATCCTTCTCTAATGATTTGTATGTTAGAAAGTCAAGGTGAAAATTCTTTCTGAGCCTTGTATGCTATAAATGTCACATTTCTTTGGAAAAAAAGTCCAAATTTAGAGTCTATAGCTCAAGTGAGCTGGAGACTTGTAAATATTCATTTGCAGTTGTCCTTCAAGCAACAAGAATGGTAGTTCTGCAAAATGCCATTCTGGTGATGTAATGTGCCTTACTATGGCAACAAAACCAGTGGTGCAAATACTTTGCTGAGATTTAACAATTTATCCATCAATAATGATTCTCTAAAAATAGCATGTTCAAGAGTTTCAACAAGTACCATTTTGAAATCATTGTGCTCTAGGCCTTGTGCTACGTTCTTTACAAACAGTGTCTCCTATGGTCCTTTATGCAAGAATGTGGGATGCTGTTCTTTTCTTGGTTTTACAGGTGAGGAAACCAGGGTTCTGCTCAAGGTCATAAAGATAGCACAAGTAAGACCTGACATCCATGTATGTTATGCTTTCCTCCTTTTGAGTCTCTGCCATGTGTACCTCACCTGAGTCTATTTGCTTCTTGAATAAACCTCCACTCAGAAAGCGTGTAGATAAGTATCCAGGAAAGCAAGGCCTCATTGCAGTTGCTCTCAAACTCCCGGTAGGGAGTGGACTGAATGGAGCTGGATGTTGTGAGAGGCTCCTGAAGGAGAGCTCAGTAGAGGACAATGCCTGGATGGTGATGGTTGCCTGGGACTTTGGGAAGACTGTGAGTGTGTTTGCCCAGGGTGCAGTAGATAGAGGCTTGGAGAACGTTGACTCTAGCTCTTCCTCTTCACTAGCTCAGGCACCTGCGGGAATGTACCTTGCACAGGGAAGGACACCACTTCTAATTTACATAAAGGCACCAAATGGGCAGGGCAGCAGTGACCCAAAAATAGCTCATTTTAGAACCATGCCAGCCAGCGTTCCATCCACAGAAAGAACCTACAGTTACAAGGAGCTGGAGGGAAGGGTGCCGGCTGGGAAACAGACCTGTTCCTCTCACATCGAGTTCAAAAGAAGGCACCAATAAAACAAAATATTTAGGAAAGAAGAATCAAAGGCAATTAGGTGTCTGCAAGGACCAAAAAAAACAAAAACAAAAAAAACAAAAAAAAAAACAAAAAAAAAAACAAAAAAAAACCCCAAAAAACAAAAAACCCCACCAAGTGAATATTGACCTACTGTTTGAAAGGGTCATAAAGAAAATTCTAGGGAAAAATTGCCCCTTCCAGTGTAAGCACGCTTAGATATCTCGGAAGTCACCGGCAGCATAAGAGAAACTGTAAATATTAATGAAGTGACAGGGCAAGCATTTTAAAAGGAGCTTTTGCTCTGAGTATCTTTTGTAGAGGGGAAAATCGTTAAACTTTAAAAGGCATATATTTTTTTTACCGTACACTGGCGTTTTATAAAGCACTGCCTCCTGCCTGATGCCGTACAATGGCTTTATATTCTTTAGGAGAGGCATTTGAGAATCTATAAAGTGGGTCAGGCCTAAGGTGTTATGAATTTATAATAACAGGGAAGAAAGGAAAAAAAAGGAGACAAGCTGAGACAATAGGAGAAGGCAGGTTAATGCTAGCTTATTTTATGACAAGATGGAATTATCAGGGAAGATGGAAGAGCGATGAGCTGATGGAGTAGTGGCCTGGGGAATCTCAGTGATTGGGAAACACAGGCCAGTAAACGAAGAGGTGCTGGAGATGAATACGCGGATTCATGTTTGGCTTCAAATGCTTGTTAAAAATAACTCGCACTTGAGTGGTATTCTGCTCTTTGAAATCAATTCTTAAGAAAACATGCCGGAAAATTAACTAGGTTAAATCTTTATTTCTACCCAACGTATATGTTTCCAGATGGTCTTGAGCTTCCTGCAGGCTTATGACCAGATAAACCAACCTGAGCTGAAAGTATTGTAACTCGAAAATACTTGTAATTCACCTAACCTACTAAACACCACAGTTTAGCTGCACAGCACTCTGCAGAGTACTGGCTGTGTGTGCTCATGACTTTGTGGCAAGTAGGAGCTACAGCTCACTGCTGCTGTCCAGAATCAAAAGAGCTTCATTAGAGAAGGTATGGTTAGCTCAGGAAGAGACTGAAACTCCACAGTGGAGTAGGGTTTCTCCCAAGTTTGTATGGCAGTCACACCAACTTAAAGTTGAAATATCATACATCAAAACTTCAAAAGTCAGAGGTCTGAAAGGATAGATAAGTACACACTCACACGCACACACATACATGTTATACACACAAATATTTGTAGTCTTTATGTATTAAGCCTTCTATTGGCCATAGCGTTGTCCAGAAATCAGTTTCTGGTATAAGTGCATAATTTTCTTGTACTTGTGGACTAAATGTAATGTTCAAATTTTTGTGCCAATTTATCATCTGTTAAATGATGCTAATCATAGAATAGTATAAGACTGATTTCTCTGTGAGGTCATAGAATCAAATGTCAACATAAACTAATCAAATTTAAGAGCTAGAAGAGACATTTGGATTATTAGATTCAAATTCTATGTAATGAACATGATACACATGTGAGTTATTTTTAATACTTTATTCATTTTATCCCTCTGAGATAACCCTGGTATAAATGCCAGCTAATCAAAATAGTAAGTGATAAGTAGTTTTCACCACGTCATTCAGAAATCTGTACTTCTGAACTCTGTGTGCGTGTGTGTACATGTGTTTGTATGCGCACCTGTGTGTGTATGTTGGAGGGATTTTTTATTTATTTGTTTTCTTTTGTTGGCATTTCCTTGTAATAGTTCTCTTGCATCACATGGGTATTGGAAGATGATTGAAAATAGGCAGATCCACTTAACAATGCAGGTCTTGATGGAGATTATAAAATTAAAACTCCTGCTAAGAATGAGGAAAAACTTTTAAAATAATGTTTTTATTGGGATGTAACTCATGTACCATATGGTTCTCTGATTTAATGTGTCTGATCCACATTCAAGAAACCATTACCACACTAAAGTTCAAGCATTCTCATCCATCCCAAAAGAAACCTTGTAAGCCTTAACAATCCTTCTGTTTCCCTCTTCCTTCCATCCACTGGTAGTCACCAATGTGCTTCATTTCTTTGTAGATTTGCCTGTTGTGGAATTTCATACAAGTGTGATAATACAATATGTTGTTTTTTGTGGCTTAGCTTTTTTCATTCAGCATAATGTTATAATGATTCATTTATGTTTTAAGGTATCAATATTTTTTTCTTTTTTTCATGACTTAATATTTCACTGTATGAATATACCAACTTTTTATTTAGTTGTTGGTAAGTTCATTAACATTTTGGTTGTTTCCACTTTTTGAGTTTTATGAATAATACTTCTGTGAATATTTGCATAGAAGTTTTTATGTAGATATATTTTCACTTTCATTGGATTTAAAACTATCAACATAATATAGTACCTCTATGTTCAACCTATTTCAGAATGTTTACCAGTATGCTTAAATCATTGTCATTGTCACTAGCAGCAGATTGGGGTCCCTTTATTTGCATTCTCATCAATTCTTGATATTATTATTTAGCTTTTCAATGATAACTATCGTAGTGGATATGAAATAATATCTCTTTGTGGTTTTATTGGCATGTATCTGGTGGCTAATAAGGTTGAGTATATTTTTCATGTACCGATAGCCCACTGAATTTCACAATGGTAAAAGAATACCAGAGTAACTCAGAAATAACATTTTAATTTAAGAGTTGCTGAAAAATTGGCAAGATAGGATCAGAACGAGAATCAGGAACATGAGATTCTTGTGGATATAGAGAAGAGGTTATCAGTGCAGTGCCATTAGTCAAGAAGTATAGAAAAGGGCTGTGTTCTTTTTCAGAGTGTAGGAGATGTGTCTGTGAGTATTCATTTATCTGCAAGTAAGAGAAGATCTGACAAATAATGACATAAACAATAGGGATGCATATCTGTATTCATATTAGAAATATCACCTAGAGATGAAGTCAGTGGCTGATGTTGATTTAGCTACACTTCAGGGCCAGTGACTGTTAAATTTTTTAAAATGTTTTTTGAGAATAAAACTTGAAAAGCAAACTTTTACCTGAGAGTACTGCCTCCTACATTCAGTTTTCATGCTTAGTTTCAAAGTGGGAAAATGAGGCAGAGTGAAGAATTGTCCTGGTTCAGTCTACTTCGTTTTTACTAGGAAAGCAAGACTTTTTTCCAGAGCTCTGCCTCACAGGGACATGTGCTCACATCTCCTTAGCCAGCTCTGCTTCACAGGGTCACCTGGGTTCAGAAGAGAAGAAAGCCTGTGTTCCTTAACATTGCATGTGGTACTAAGATGTGGTACTGTATTGTAACCATTTTGAGAGCTTCATTTGAGAACTTTATTGTTTTTTAAGACTTTATTGAGGCATAATTGACATACAATAAGTGTATGTATATGAAGCATATACCTCGATATTTTTTATATGGGCACTTATGGGGCTATCCCCACAATCAAGATATTGAATATATCTATCCTCCCAAGAAGTTTTTAATACTCTACATAATTTGTTTATCTATCTTTTTGCACTAATCCTCACTTGCCAGTTCTGGCAATCTTTCTTCTAGATCTCATAGATATTTCCTTGTAGGTGATCATGTCATCTACATGTAACTGCATTGCACATGTTCTCACTGTCCATGCTTTCAGCATAGTTTTCTTGTCTTACTGGACTCAGTAGGATCTTTAGCATGATGTTGAATAGGAGAGGTGAGAGTCAACCTGTGTGCGTTGCTTTTGATCTTTGAGGAAACCTGTTGGTTTTCCACCAGTAGGTATGGTGCTGTCTCCTTGTTTCGTGTATCTGTCCTTTATCACATTGGAAAAGTTTCCTTCTATTTTTACAGTGGGTCATCAGAAACTATGGTGTGCGTTTAAATAAAATTAGAGTAAAAGATACATTGTCATTCATCTCCTTCACTTCAAACACATATACTCCATAGTTCTTGGCTCTTTCTGAAGCAGTTCTTGAAGCCATCTTTTATTTTCTTAAGAAACTGGGTCTTTTAAAAGTGTTTTTCTTTTGGATTATTGCCTAATTGATTTCAAATTGCATTTCTTTCTTTTGTTTCCTTTGGTTTTTTATTTGCTGCTCTTCTGCTATTTTATTTCCATCTTTCTGCGAGTGTCTTTTTGCTTTATTCCTTTCTTTCTCTGAGTCATTCTTTTCAGTATATCTGGTGGATTCAGAGGCAGTTTACTTTCTTCTCCATCCCTATTGGCCAGGTTCTCTCACAATGGCTCAGAAAGGGAGTGTGCCATACTTGCTTAGCATTAATTCCTCACATCTCTTCAAGAATTCATTTGGTCTCTTTCTTCCTACAGCACTTTATGTCCAAGGTCATCTTAGTTGCTTAGTGACTGACCTAGTCACACTTTCTTCATTCTAACTTTCCACCACTTTTTGCTATGAAAGATTTGTTTTGTGCCCTCATCTACATTTGCTGGCCCATCTTACGAGTGCTTCACACAAGGTTAAATATCTTTTCAACTCACAGGACACCTGCAAGAAGTTAATATCCTTAGAGTTTCTTTGTTATTCAGCTTTCTATCCTTGCATTTCTGACATTGTGCCTTGTGTATTGTGGTTCTTTGCTTAATAGGAAATCAATAAAATTTTTTTTGAATTTAATTGAAATGCCATTATCTCTAGTTTTTAAGTGACATACCATATGTCTCTTTGAAACTTTATCAAAATACTACATAATTTTTATATTTCACTAAGAATGCACCTCTCTAAAAACTTATAGGAGCATACCACTTTGCAGTTATATTATGACTCAAGGCACTGGTGGGGAAGATACTTCTACAAGAAAGTCAAGAAATAATGTATCCAAAGTGGCAAATTATTTAATCTTCTGTTTGAAGCATGATTTTAGAAGATTTAATATGACATCGGTTTTTAATGTTTAAAATCTTCCTTCTTTTCTTCCAGGATCAATTCTTACACAGTCCTTACACACTACAAGGACACAACTCATTGTGCTGCAGATTTCTTTGAACATTACACCACTGCTCACATCAGCAGGAGGCTTCTTGGAATTCAGTAGCAGATTTTAAGACCATACAATGTTACACATTTTTCCTTCTTATTCTTCTATGCTTTTTTTTCAAAAGGTGGGCCCAAGAGCTTTCCTCATGTTATTAAAAATGAACATCACATTCTGACCTGTCTTATAGAGAACAAATTTTCACGGTGACTAAAAGAAAGAAAAGAACACTTTTTCCAATTTGCCATGGTATGAAGTGTATATATATCTGTTGATATATATGTTGATATATGTATATCAACAGCAAAACACTATTGAATTTCTAGAAACTTCTTGAAGAAAAATAGGAGACAAATCTTACCGACTTTGAGTTTGTCAAGGATTTTTAAAGTATGACATATAAAAACAAATAATTTTTTGTTTTTCAAAAGCATGGTTAAGAGATAGAAAAGCAGCCATTAGACTAGGGGAAAATATTTGTAAAAGAAGAACTTTCATTGTGCAATAATAAGAAGGGAAGCCAGGGCCAGGAAGACGGTTCAGTGGCACAGTACCTGCTTGACAAGTGCGAGGTCCTGAGTTCAATTTCCAGTACAAAAAAAAAAAAAAAACGTCAGCTGATGAAACTAGGGCATAAATTTGAAGCAACATCTATTAAGTAAACATATTGCAGTGGAAAATGTGATTGAGAAAAAGGCCCAACACCAGTAGTCATTAAAAGAAATAAACATTTAAACCTCAAGCAGACACCATGACACACTCCTAGCAAGACCCCAGTGAAATAAAGAATCTGAAGGTACCGTGTGTTGCTCAGTGTGTGGAGTGACTAGAAGTTTCATACACTGATGGTGGAAGTGCAAATACCAAAGTTTTGAAACACAGTTCAACAGTTTGCAGAATCACTTAGCATGTGATCCAAGTATTGTACCTGTGGTATTTATCCAATCATAAAGATAACACACATTCACAGAAAAGAACTGTGGATGAAGATACACTGCAGCTGTATTTACTACAGCCAAGAACTTGAAATAATGAAACTCTAACATCAGTCAAGTGGATAAAATATTATATTTCTGCAGTGGATGACTACTTGACAGTAAATTACCAACTTTTGCAAAAATCTTGATGAATTTCAAAATGATTATGCAAGTAAAAACTGACTACCTACTGTATGATTTTCTTTACATAAAATACAAGCTAATAAGTAATTTTTATTAGTGTTTTTCTGTGAGGAGGCTGAATGGAGAGGGGTAAGAAAGAGAGATTACAGAGGATGAAAAGGACATGATGGATGTTTTCATTATACTAATTGTAGAGATAGTTCCATAGATGTGAACGTAGGTTAAAAGTTACCAAAATGCACTTGTGAAACATGTGCATTTAATGTATATGAGTTATAACTCAATAGCTTTTTAAAAAATAACAAAATAGAGGATGAAAGAATTGAGCACTTTGCAGGATTTTATTTGAGAAACTTGTGTCAAACTTGACAACCAGGTACATTTGCTCTAAAAGACGCCTGTGAAATCTGTGATGTTTCTCTAAGTCTCCCTCTGCCTTTCACCAAACTGTGACAATTTAAAGACATTTCTGTATTCACAGAAGCCAAGGTATTATTTTTAATCAGAATTCAGATTTCTAAGACAGCTCGACTCTTTTTTAGGTTCCTGTGGCTTCCCCCAACCCCCTGTATAGCCAACACGACACCTGCCCAGCCGTGGACATGAGCATCTGGCACTCCTGTGGCCATTCTTCTAAAGTCTTTTGGGGATTGGGCAAAATCTCCTGGCACCCACTGTACTGATAAGTCTGTCAGTGACATATTGATGACAGTGGGGGGTGGGGCTGACAAAATTGTAGAAATGTAGCTGTGAAGAAACTCGTTGTAATGTTTTGAGGATTAATGAGCAAATAAAAATTAAAGCAAAGCAGACAGATAGCACTTACATTTTGGATCTGATCACCTTGCTCCCCAGCCTTTAGTTTAATTTTCAAAGTTGTTTTAAGGTGTACGTGGGTAACAGCTCTCTCCGTCCCCATCTATATATGGAATTACATCAGTACAAGAACATCTGCATATTTTTCCATTTTAAGAACATTATCACACTTTCTAAAAATAAAAAAAAAGCAAAACACTTGGAAAAGCACTATGTGAATGGAAGTATTTGTGTTATATTTATTTATAATTTAACTTCCTTCTGAAAGGCCTCTGTGGAACACTTCTTGTGAAGGATAACATTGGAATTTAATTTGAAAAGTCATGCACTTCTCAAACCAAACCCCTTGACCTTAAAGAAAAAACTGTATATTTGTCTTTGAGGGTTGCAAAAATGGTTTTTTCATTTAAAACTTCCCTGACTTTTTTCCTCAATGTCTATTAGGGATATTGTAAATACATTTGCAAATACCCCTTTCCATAATGGTTTTTGTCTGTGTAGGTTTACTTAGGCACTAAAATATTTCATCCTTTGATTGTTAGCCAGATGACAAGATGCTACCAAAATGTTGCAAAGTATTATAAGGTCATGGATTTTCTACATTGATTTGATGGCCTTTGCTTACCTAAATAAGATGTATTTCTGCATAACAGCAATGTGAAAATATTAGGTTAAATATATCCTCGTTAGAAAAATACTAAAAATATAGAGGAGTCCAGACCAACTAGAAACATTTTATTATACCTTCTATATTCTCAGCATTTTGGAATACATTTCCCATCTTAAAGAAACTAATGATTGGACTCAGAAACCTTTTAAATTCCTGATTTTATTTGTAAAATCGTTGCCAAAGTCTTATGGACCTTAAAAAATTAAAGCCCACACAATCCCAAAGGATTTCTATAAATGCCAGAGCTGCACAGAGAAGGCTGTAGGTAGCTGTTTATGCCAGGATTAAATTCAATTCCTCTGTATCTTTAATTAGAAGTGTCTCCAAATAGTACACACACTGCCTCATCCTGACAGTCAGCCCAGGTTTTAAGATTGTGGTTGACACTGAATTCCCCATGCATGGTATTCTGATAGCGTGTACTAGATTACCTGTGGCCAACTTAAATCAGTGAGAGGAATGCATGTGTAGCAGTAGGAGTTGCCTCTTAGTTTGACATGCAAGATAAAGTTCTTTTTTCACAGATGTACACAGTGTGAACAATGACATCGGTAGCCATAGGACTTTCTGTCTGTCCCTCACTTTCTTCCTCTATTAAATGAGGTTCAAAATAGTATCTGTGTTGATGAATTAAATAGATCATGACTGTGCCCAATACAAAGTGAACATCAAGAATGGTTATGCTCATTTTAAAGCATTTCCCTACAAATAGGCAAGTTTAAATGGTGACGGTATGTTAGATTATACTATTTCAGTGTATGTAAGTAAAAATTGTTATTGTAAGTTAATGCTTCTCAAAATGTGATTTGTGGAACATTCACCTTCTGAATCAATTGATTAATTTGAAAAAAAGTTTTGATGCTTAATAAGTTGGGGAAGCAAATCCAAGATAACAAAAGAATTTAATTTTACTGTCTCAAGACTTTTCAGAGCCTTAAATTTGTTAACATTCTATATGTAGAACTTATAAGGTCAAACTATTTCTAATAATATTCATGTTTTCTGATCTATTAGTAGAGTAACCATCACCTTTTGTTTAATGGACAAGGTGAAATTGCTAATAGCACTTTATGTCCTATTCCCCAAATTGTTTCCACAACTTTATAACACAGAGAAAGGGAGACATTAGTGTGGTGACATGTGGGTGACTGTAATGTTTTAAGATTTCATATGTGCTTGCTTTGACCGCATATATACTAAAACATTAAGGTTGCATATCTTAATATTAACATATTAAGCTTATGTAGAGCTGGAATTTTCAACCTGGGAATGGGAGTTTTTAATAGGACACTTTAGAGTACTAGTATCAGAACCTCAAAAATATTTATTATCTCATCCTATAAAAGGTCCACAGACAGGTTTGAGGGTTAGTTAATTTAGCAGTTCAATGACTTGCATCCTGGGCCTCTGTTCTGTTTGTTTCCTTTACTATGGTTACCATGTTGTCTTGTCCTCTTCCGTCGGGCACCAAGTTCAAAACAGTTCAAAGCATCATCCCAGACAGTGGTGACAAATTAGGAACTGGGAGCAGCCAGTGTCCTCCTTTCCTCAAAATGAGACAACATGTCTATATCTATTCCTAAAGCAACTTCTTTGCAAAGAAAGGAAAACCCACCTGACTAGTTTGAGACAATTGAGACTTTCTAGAGTATACCATCCTCCATGAAATAAGTGACACCCTAGGTTGAACAAACAGCAAGCAAGAAAGGGTGAAATGATTGTTAGGTTGTTAGACTGCCAACTGTGGTGTCTGCGGCTTAGAACTCAGACTTTGTTACTGTGCGTGACGTTGTTGGTTCTATTTGCAGAGCTACTAGTACTGAAATACATGAGTGTATATAAAACTGAAGATGGACACTTCAGGAGAGGCAAAAGCACATAGTGCTGAGTCTGGTTGCATTCTTTGAACTAAGCAACTCGTTTACCTTTGCTACTTCTAGCTACTTTGCCCTGGGTTTGGTTTTGGTCACTAACAAATTAAAATTTTGCATTTTCATGAGTAAGTTTAAGATTTTAAACCTTTGCATTTCACACCACTGGACAAAAGTTCAGCTAGTAAATAGTCAAAAGGAAATAGTTATGATCAGGAACCATATGTGCAAACCTTTAAAAAGTTGCTGAAACCAATGACTAGACAGATTGAATTTAGTAGATTTTTCCCCCATGCTATAATGATTATCTGGTATTTGATGAAACTATATATATCTTGAACTCAAAGCATCAAATATCCTAACGTAAAATTCTAAGTTAAATTCATAGATGTGGAATACGTTGAATTATAAATATAAAATAACAAAATATATTGTGAATACCATCAAGCACTCATTTTGTACACCAGAGTGATTTTTCTTCTGTGTAGCCTGATTCCTCATGCTTCCTAACTGTGAGACCATGCTGGGAGTACTGCTCTCAGAGTCAAACTGATGGTGACTGAAAACATTCTTGACAACTTGTTTTGATAGTGTTGACTCCTCCAAATTCAGAGATGGGTGCTTGAACAAATTGAACAGTTACAGAATTTCTTTTGGACACAAACGCTTCTCCCTGAATAAAAGTACAGTACAATCTCTAAGTCACCTAAAGTCTCTTATACAAGATACATTTAAAAGAAGTGATTTTAAAAATAATGCACAGAGAGTAGCAGTATTTTTTTTCCTTTCCAATGACTACAAAGTATCTTTTTATTTTCAAGTGATAATAAAATAATAAAAGAATTATCATGTAGGAAACTGGCTGCTCTTATAGGATTGCATAGTTTGATTTAATTTAAATCTCTGTATTTTATATTATTCCTTCTAATTATTTGATTTATTTATTTATTTTTTCCAGCCCCCCCCAAAACAATGCAGATTGGGCAAGTGTCTTGGTTACTTTTCTCTCATTGCTGAGACAAAATACCCGACACCCAAAATGAAGGAAGGAAAGGTTTATTTAGCTCACTGTTTGTGGAGGTTTCAGTCCATAACCAGCTGGCTCCAAGGCAGGGTGGCATGGCATGCGGGGCAACACTTCAAAGCAGCAGGCCACAAAAGCAGCCCGAACAAAATGGGGAGAGGACAAGCCTTTTCTCCTCCCTTATATTGTAAGCAGGCTACTCCCGCCCAGGGCGGATATAGCACTCACACCACCTGGGTGCCCTCCTCTTGCACAGGTTTAGGATATCTACAAAGTAAGGATCCTGGCTTCCTACTGAGTCCCTTCGTTAAGCTTTTAAGCTTCTCAGGTTGACACAATATATCAGCCATAACAGAGCTCTTCCGGAACCCCTCTGCATTTGTATAGTGTTAATAAGCAGAACTATAGCTCTCCAGGATCTTGGTGCCATGGTCAATGATGCTGTGGAATATATGCAATGCCTGGCCTGTATTTTTAACCTTTACAATAGGAATAAATCCTTATTTATCCACTTAAACCTGGACGATTGTGTTTATTTAAGAAGAATATGTCTGGAAAATGCCTATCACACTGTGAGGCCCGTGGAAGTATCCATAAATACTAGATTCCTTAAATGTTTCCAGTGATATCATTGCTTAAAGTGTGGTTTTAAAAATTATTCTTGAAATTAGCATCATCCTAGCAGGAGCTGCTATTCTGAGTTAGCTATCAAATGGATGTTGTTTCCCATGGCCATGGAGAAGATGGAATATGCATAAATCTTGTATTTTCCTATCTAATAGTCTGTTTCAAAATTCACTTTGATACTTTAACACTCATCTCCCTTTGCGTCTATCAGAGAACACTGCCCAAACCTGTCAATCAGAGGTATATCTAGGTAACCTTCAAATACACCAGCAGTCAAACATAATTTCAAGGCACCATGTATGGGAGGAGAGATGATGTGATAAAGAGATGTTGTTATTTATATTTTCATTATGCCTGTGTTTGCACCCAGGAAGTTTTACCAGTGACTCTGACCTTGTTGATTCTCTACTGCTGAACTTGAGCCAGCAAACCTGAATTTGTATTTCCATTTTCACCAGGAAAATTTTGAAAATGTTATTTTTGTTTCTCCCTGTAAAAATCCAGCCTGTACATTTCCCCTGTGGATAAGGACCTGAATTTGTTAATATTGTCGGATCTACATCTATCCTTCTGCTATTTTTATTTCAGAATTTTACTTGCATTTGACTCCTGAGCAAGTGGAAAATATCCCTTCCTGTTAGAAGCAAATAATCCCTCTCGTCATTTCCTACAAATTAAAACTGTAGATTGAAAGACTTCTATAGCAATAAAAGGCCTCAGGGGCTCATGGAGCAAATATCTTTATTTTAGACATGGGAAACTGAGGTTCAGAGAATTTTTCAAGTGCAAAAATTATCCTGGAAGACACATGACCTGCTTTTCAAATCGTCACAGTTTTTACAGGTAACATGCTCACCCCATCATTCAGAGATTATAAAAATGTTAAGAACTAAAAGTCTTCACCAGCAAACTATTTATTTGGTAAGTGTGGAAAATCAGCAAAATCGTTCAGGACAGTTACCAACAGAACTGGGGCTGGAATTTATGTGTCTGGACTCCCAGTCCAGTATTCTCTCCAATCCACGTTGCTCATGCAAACACGCCCATCAAGGGAACGTGCTTCTGCTAATAGGTTTTAGTTGTTTTTTTGCCTCTGTTCTTCTTGGCTTCTTCCTTTTGTGGCTGTGCTCTGAGCCAGGCTGCATACCACATAACACCTCTGCTGTGACCCAGGTGCCACCTAAAGATGATGAATCCCTCACTGAGGTGATTCATAGCTCTCGCCTTCGAGATGGGCGAGCTTCTGAGACTCGGCTTTTGTTTACTTTCGAGCCACTTGTTTGTCTTTCTGTACGTGGGGAAGAGTCAACAGTAATCACTCTGCTGATGTATGATCGGATTAGTGGAGCTGGGTCGCTGTTCTCCTCAGGAACAATAAATCCTGACCAGGCTGGCCCATTCTTGGCCATGATACCCAGGAGCCTTCCAGTCTAACCTTCGGCTGTAAATTTGGCTCATGTCAAGCTTTCTGCTGCCATAGAAACAGTTTTGTACTATTACTTAGGGGGTTTCCTTAAGAAAAATTACTGTAGAACTGCTGTAATTTTTCCACCTGTGTCTTGTGTCTAAGGGAAGGTGTTCATTTGGAATACCTGAGGTCTATGAAGAGGTTCCCTTGTCTTTTCTCATTGATCTCTCCCTTCTCTGAGCTCATGGTACCCCTACACTTGGAACAGTTTTCCCTGGATTCTAGTAGTTGTAACTCTAGATGGGGGCACTCTTGGTAGTCTGTTCTGCCACTTATTAGCTGTGTAATTCTAAGCACATTACTTAACATACAGCATTTATACATAATGGAGTACTGCTCTGCCATTAAAAATATAAATTTGAGTCATTTATAAGAAAATGGATGTTCTTTGAGACCATAGTGTTAAGTGAGATAAATGAGACACACGGCTAAAATATCACATGGCTTCTCTTACATAAGAAACCCAAAGTGTGGATAAAGAGCAAAGTAAAAGGCAACAGGAAAATAGGGAGACAGATTTTTTCTCAAATGCAAAGTGAATCAAGAATTAGAAGGAAGTGAAGCAGGTAAAGGGCCTGGAACAAGGAATTAAGATGTGTTATGTGCCTGTTCCAACTCCACACAAGGGTTGTAAACATTAGGTACTGCAAACATGTGCTTAATAGAAAACAACTTGTTTTAAGAACCTCAGAGTCTTAATCTGTCAAGAGGGAACAGTAATATCACCTAACCCCATAAAGGGATGTGATAATTAAATGCAATGATACATGTAAAGGATTTAAAGCAGGGGCTGGTATGTCATGAATGATCAGTAGGTAGCCCAGTGATGAAGGTGACACTGACAGTGATGATAGTAATTGTGACATGTTTAGTGTGAATACATGTTCTGTTACAACCATCAAAATAAGAATAATATCTCATGCTTTGTTTCTCCTTCGCTCAGTGTATGGCATAAGTGCATGTAATGAATAAAAGAACACATACTTATTTAATAAACATGAATTGATGCCTACACAGTCTAAAATGACATAGTATTTGTCCCCGAGATCATTATAATCTATTTGGGTAGATAAAATACACTCATTTTTTTGGCATCCAGCCAGTAGTCAGTAGTGCATTATGTGCCACAAAAGTGATGAGAGTAGAGAGACAAGAGATAGAGTTCTTGCCCTCAAGGGTACAGCTTAGTATGGCCAAACAGTTACTAACATAATACATTTGTTAATATAAAAGTAATTATAAAAATAGAACTCAGAGAAAAGAAGAGCAGGTGGGAGTAGAGAAACTGCTGGAAAACATAGCAGATCATTGATTTAGGGAAAGATTCATTATGTCTAATTATAATCAAAGAAAAGCAGGAGTGATGAGGATATATACATTCTTGTGACTTTGGCAGATGTGTTATGCACAAGTTGCTTATTTATCACTATTTAGGTTTTATATTACTGATAATCTTGCATATTAAAGACCAGCTGTCGTCTTTGACAGTATTAATAACTGCTCTCCAAAAGGAAAACTTGAATATATGTTATTTTCCCTGTAAACAGGTTTAGATAAATGTGGCTTTGCATGTCACTTTCAAAAAAGAAAAGATAAAAAAATTAATCCTTCAAAATTAATAATCCTTCTACCTGATGTATCTATCACAAATAATACCATAAGTCTTCAAACCACTTGTTTACATGTAATTCCTAGAAGATCCAGGATGCCGAAAAAATAGAGATCTCATTTGACATGGATCAGAATACTTTTCTGTCTAAAAAGGAGTCTTTTATGCCATACCAACATCCATAATCAAATGATAAATTAGTAGGCTCATTTTGAAAAATAAAAACTATAATCTCTGTTATCCATATTATTAGTATTTTGCCTGAAAACTTGCTACAGTGTAAAAGTTCTCACTTGCTGCTTCATCTTGGGCTTCTCAAGGGCAAAATTTCTAGCAGCATGTGCATTTATATAAAATCCCTTTACTGCGTGTCTTAGAGAAGGCTCTTTAGATTACAAGTAACAGGTACTGATTCTAACTCATTTCTTCCAAATGGAGGTAATCCATACAATTTAAAACTAAAATTGCAGGTAGGTCTTAGGCGAGAATGAAGATCAGTATCTGTTTTTCTATTGCCAAAAATACGCTCTCCAAAATAGTTTTCTGTAAGTCCCAGCTCATAGCTGCTCAGACCACCCAGAGACTAACTGCTCCAATGAAAGGATGAGGGAACTTGATTGGTTGATCTTGGGCTGTGTACCTATCTGGTCCAATCAGAACTAGAGGAGTGGGTTCCTTTAGAATAAACTTGACTGTAGAGGTGTGTGTGTGTGAGTGTGTGTGTGTATGTGTGTGTGTGTGTAACTTGATTTAGAAAAAGTGAACAAGTCATGGACTGGACAGATAATTCAAACATTATTTGCCCTGAAAGAAGTGCAACCTTTCTCAGAGGTAGCTGCAGAAGAATGCTCCTGTACTGAAGACTGAAGGAAGAGCTTGAGCCTTCAGGGGTAGAGACAAGCCCAAGGTAGGAGGAATTGATTGGGCAAGTTTCCAGGACCTGCAGTTGACTTTGCTTCCCTGCAGCCTCCCATGAATGTCTTCAGGGAGGACATCCAGGGGTGACATCACCCAGTTGGAAGGTGTAGTGGCTTGCAGATGGGCTCTGTTCTTCAGAACCAGGAAGGGTGCCCTGGCTGCAGATTTCTCAGAAGGCCCTGTTGAAGCCCTCGGCAGGGCGGCCACATACTTCCATTGTCTGCTGCCTGAAATTTCCTGATGGGGATCCCCCATGTGAAGTTCCTTTTATTTCACTGGGGCAGCGTCACTCCAGCAAGGACAACTGGGCTCTACCATACACCTTATGGTTGACACTGGGGATAGAAATATCAGGAGAATGGAAAATTACAAATGTCCCTCTCCTTCACACATGGATCGTTGCCTGAGAAATTACATGGAAGTCCAATGTGTAAAATTCTACCTGATTTTCCCCTGCCTGGCAGAGGACTTTTTGAGACACCTCTGCATTTCTGATTAATCTTCTATTAGCAATAGCTTTTCATGCTTTGCTATCTCAGATTTTTTGTTCTTGCTCTTCCTTTTGAGTGGAAAAATGATTTATGAACATAACTGCATTTTCATGTGTACTATCACACTACTGCTTCTGAGTGTGTTTCACTCATACTAGCTAATGACGCCTTGCCCCTTGTTAACCTATCTTACAGGTTTTCTTGCCTTTTCCTGGGCAGAGTGGCAATGGAGTTGCAGGCTCTTGGAATAAAGTGCCCACGTTCCTTTACTCGTTAGCTATACCACCAGAACAGTTTGGGCCTCTCTGTGCTTCAGTTTTTGCCTTTGTAAACCGTGAATAATAATATCTGGGATTTTTATAAGGATTAGGAACTTGCCTTTGTGAATCTCCTGAAACTCAGTATGACTTATGGTAAACACTCAAAAACTGCTTGCTATTCTAGTTATTGCCTGTCTCTGTTAAAGGTATTGTCATTTACTAGACTTCCAAGCTGGGCAGTCATTTCTGATTTCTTTCTCTCTGTCATTTATTCACTATACTACTACTGCTACTACTACTACTACTACTAATAATAATAATGATAGTAATAATACCAGCTGCATTTGTTGTCCATTGACTGAATTAGTTGCCTTTCTCATCACTGAGACATAATACTTGACATTCACAAATTAAAGGAAGAAATGTGTAATTTGGCACACAGTTTGGAGAGATCAGTCCATGGTACATCAACTCAAAGATAGAAATATCATGGTGGAAGGTCATACTGAAGCAGAGTTGTTCAGTTCATGGCAACTGGGCAATAGACTAGGGTAACAAAGTATCAGAGAAGAAGGGATTCTGGACCAGACATTGTCTTAAGGTCATCCTTCTATGACCCACCCAGACACCCCCAGAAATGTGCTGCTCAAGCTCCAGGCAGATCACAAAGCCAGTCATTTGATTATATGTTTATTGTCACATGGACTAGATGCTAAGCTTTAATTAAGAACTTTATGGCATTAGTTTAATTCTCTTAAGAGCAGTATTTCCATTGTAAAGATGAAAAACATGAAGTTCAGAAAGATGAGATTTTATGCTGAATGTGACACAGGAAATAATAGAACCACAATTTAAATGCAGTTTTGTCTGACCCCAAAACTACTACTACTAGATTTTGTAACCAAATTTAGTGCATCTGCCACTGAAGTATTTGTCTTCTGGGGTCCATCTTTTCCATTCCAGTTTCTCCAGGTCTCTCTAAAGCTCTTTCTAGTGTGGTCACCTTGTCCTCAGATTCTTCCTCCTCAAACCATTCTCCAAACTCCACTCACACTTTTCAAACACTAGCAGTAGATTACGAACTCTTAGTGGTGCTGTCATTTTGAAGTGCATTTTTTTCACTACCATTTTCCCCAACTTCCGCTTTACTACCCAATTTTATGATGTCACTATTAATTCATTTAATGCCCACACCCTTCCTCATGTCTCTCTTTGCATGTACTATTGAATGTGCCTTAATCAGCCTCAGCTTCCCTCATTTCACTAACTTGCTGCTTCTCTTGCACCCAATTCAAGGGTCTTTCAGCCTTCCCAGATCCTCTCTTCACAAAGCAAGTGACTGTTTGTTCCCCCACTTTCATAGCACTGTGTTCCTACCTTGTGTATTGGTTCAAGTAGTGTATTGTTGTTTGTTTGTTTTCCACATCTGTCTCTGCTACTAAACTGGAAGTTCTCAGAGAGCAAAGAGCATATCTTATTTATTTTGTGTTCCTAGCTAAGTGCCTGGCCCTTATGAATTCCAAACTTTGGTAAGAAATAAGTAAAAGAGCTCACTCACTTGTTGAAGTAATTTCCCTTGGTAGGATTTTTTTTTTAGAAAATATTTTCTTTTTCATTTACAATATTTATGAATTTATGGAGTCTTGGTTATTTGGGTTTTCTTTCTTCCCTTCTTTCTTTTTCTTTTTCTTTTTTTTTAAACGGGCTCTACTCTCCTATCCCAAGAACTAATGTTTTTATAAAGAAGTTTGAGACTTACTTGAAAGCCTTCTCATTCTCTAGAGGGAAAGTTCTTTGAGTTTCTGCTGCATGGAAGATTCAGGAGGTGGTAATTAAAGTGATTAACAAGAGAATACTGGTGTTTAAGTAATCAGCCTACCAATTATTAATTAGAGGGCTGTACCTCCTAGATAGGAGAATTGTTAATTTAAACACATTTAATTAAATCTTGGATCTTATTTTCAAAGGATAAATCAAGTCAGAGGGGCTTTCTGAATGGAAGGTCCTTGGAGGCAGGATTACCAGAAAGGTAGTCAAGAACCTGCTTTCTTACACAACTTGTGGCCTCAGATCTTTGGCCTGCCCTTCAGTCTTTCGTGAACAAAGCCTTACCACACAGGGCATTTTGATGTGGCTCCTGCAGCCCTGCCCTATGTCTTGGCCATTTGGACCTCAAGTGGAGCCCATGACCTGTTCCTTGCACTGATCAAATTGAGTCTATGCAAAACATGGCAGCCACGCAGAGTTTTTTCTCTCAGTAGCACCAACTAAGCAATACTGAGACCACACAGCCCTCCACAGAAGGTTCGTGGTGTACAACAGCATATTTTAGGGGCCGCCTACATCAGTGTCAACTTGAATTCTTAGTAAAATGCAGATTCTGTGGTTTCATCTCCTGATTTCTGACTCCTGGGTGACAATATGTTATGAAAGTGGAGGGGCACATGTTAGTTATGCAAAGGCTTAATAATCCGGGCAATACAGTGGTCATGGGCTGAGCACTGGGCATCTTAGAATTTGGAGGGAACCAGCATTGTGATAAAGCAGAAGCCCCATACAGTCTGACAAATATCTGACACCGTTTGTTAGGGTAGGTTTTTTGAGTATAATAAACCCATTATGGCCAAGTATGAAGAGACTTTTTTTTAGAAGGATATAAAACAGACCACAAAAATGGAAAAAGAACAATAAAGAACCAGGCTCGGAAAAAGGACAGGATAGAGAAAAGTGACAAGAACTGCGCGTCTGCAGGGAGAGACCGCAGTTTAAGTACAAATGAGTCCCAGCTGTGATTTCCATGTTTTTAGCATTCAACTGGATTCCCTGTGTGGGGTGGGCTGTGGTGATGGTGGGAGAATAAAAGCCCACATGGCCTTGTTTCGCTCGTATACCATCTGCTGTCAAGAGAGGGCAGATCACCCTGATTATCTGTCTCTTTGGGTCTGCCTACCATGCAAGAAAGGACTTTCCAAAAGAACAACTGAGTATATTGTAAACATGAGCAAAAGAATGCTAGATTCCTTCCAAACATATCCCAGGGAGGATCCTGATACATGTTGGTGGAGAACAGAGGAAGACCAATATGTGGAAGTTCATGTAAATGATCAAGATCATCAAGCTACTGCTAAGGGCTTTAGAAATACTATGTAGAAATACACTTTGGGGCCCTACTATTTGGAATGTCTATCTTTTCAGTATTTCCTTTTTCCCCACAAGGAAATTATGATTATGCCTTTCTCAGTCCAAGCATATCTCTTGACTTCTTCATGGCTAAAGTAGAGCTTTTTAGGTCTATTTTAAGAAGCAAGAAGCCCAACAGTAAATGTCCACATTTTGGGGACTCGGGTTTGCCAGTTTGTGAGATAAGAAAGTTGGACTTACTAAGCCTGCCTCCTCCCTGCAAGGTGTGTGGTAGTGGTACCCAGCTACTCCTCTCCCATCTTTTCCTCCCCTACTATTTGTCATGACTATAATGGCATCAAACATCGCCAAATGCCTAAGGAAAGAATTTTAAGAGGATTTCTCTCTCCTTGTTGGTGACACTTATTTGCTAAACTTACCGGCTGTTACTTAGTGGGACTCTGAGTTTGTCCTACAACATAGAAATGGAAGCAGGATGGCAGTGTGCTCCGCAGAGTCTTGACTGCTATGTCCTGCATTCATCATATCTGGCAGATAAATGACATCCGGGGTGAACTCCGACTCCCCGCGGTGTCCTCACATTGGAGAAGCCTTAGGGGCTCAAAAACCCATTTGTCACCATGGTGCTAATGGACAATCTCCTTTATGCAAGTTCTACCCGCTTTTCTGTTTAATAACAGAAAAGTTTCTAAGCATGTGTTTCCTTGTTTTTATGGAAACAACGGAACTGGGACGTACATCTGCTTCCTGAGTTACTCTTGAGAACTATAGAAGAGATCTGTGAAAAGATAATACAATGGAAAGAGACTTTATTACTCCCCCTAGAGATGGTACTTTGCTAGCAGATTAAAACATTAGTCATAAAACTTTTATTTGTAAACATGGGTCATTGCTGATTTTGAATTATATTTGAGTTTTTTGGAGAACGAAGTGGACATGTAATGTGTCCTTTCTCTACAGAAGAGTAACAGGCTTCACTGCATACAACAGCCCAGCAGAATGTCACAGAATGAATTGGTTTGTGTGATGTGAGTGACATGTGTCTCTGGAGGATGCATTTCCTTTGTAAAAGAATGTCAGAGGGCTGGGGTATCACCTAATGGTAGAGCACTTGCGTAACATGTGCAAGGCTTTGGGTTCAACTTCTAGCAACCGAAGCAGTTAGGTTGGGGGGCTTATTGGAGGATGTCAAAGACCCAGTCAATCATTGCCCTTTAGAGATGTAGATCTTGTGTGGTCTCATTATTTCATTTTTTGAAATGACTTAGAATTTGAGACTTCTGTACAAATTCTTCTGAGTTTTCAGTGTCAGCAATGAATTCAATCTGCAAATCAAACAATGCACATCTACAGTCTAGATGTCACCAATTATAAACTCTGCTCTAAAGAAACACTACCAAATGGAATAGAAGGATAAAAAACAAAATCAGCCTCCCAAATGTTGAATAAATATTTTAAAAATCAGAATGCTTTTAATCATCTGGATATTCAGAATGATGCAGGTGAACTACATGGTTGATCAAATACCTTCTTGCCTTTGATGATTGAGATCAGTTGTTAGACAGGCATAGTGGGAATGGATTGGACTTTGGAGTCCCCAGGACCTGGATGAGTTCCAGATAAATTAGTCAGATGAACAAGGGCACTTTACCAGACTTCATTAATTTTCTTTATTCATAAACTAGTATAGTAGTTCAGACATCATAAGTGTGGGTGAATATTAAATAAGATGATGCATGTGGAATTTGTCTACCATGCAAGCCTTGTTGACCTTGCCTGAACTCCCATTTCCAAAGCAAGGCTGGGCTCAGAGTTTACTTCCTCACCCCTCAGCATGGCATCATCAGTTTTCATGTATTGTTTCTTTATTCTGAGCCCCAGGCCTTTTTTCTCTTAAATCTTTGTTAGATTCAGACCCAGAACATGCTTCTTGTACAATTTCCATAAAAATCCAATCATACTTAATATTCTGAGGATTGATGAGTTTAGTATAGATTCTTGGAGATTTCAAACTCAGGACAGCACCCGTTTCCCAGTCTCTGTGTCTCCTTCCTTAGTTGTGTCATCTGTTTCCATTCCATTCCATTCCTAAGTTGGATTTATTCATAACCGTGCAAAGTGAGTCATACTGTCCACCTGTGAATCTTACACAATATACCTGTGAAAGTTTGCTACTCAAATATTTGTAAGGAAGGAGCTTCCTGTACTCATGCTACTAATATATGAGAATCAACCATTGAATTTAGCAGTACTGTGGGTATCCACTACTGGGGAAGGGATTGAATATTTGACAGGATTTATAAGAAAAATGGGAAGAGAAAAATTGGGGACAATAGAAGATGTTTGAAAAGAGCTCTGCACTTCAAGGAACCAGTAGCTGGAAAGAATGGGCTAAAGCAACTTTTTCTTAGACATTACTGTTATAACTTCAAGTTTGTAGATGACAGAATCAATCCAAATAAGAAGGAACTGGAGTGAGAGGGAGAGTTGCTGCAATTGCAGCCTCAGTAGGTGAGGGGAGATTGAATCTCATACATAGAGTATGGGTTGGGCTGAGAGAGAAATATAAGCTGTTGATCAATTGTGACAAAGTAAAAGATACAGGTGAGGTCGCACATTATTAAGATAAAGTTAGATGGGAAAGTGATGTTTCTCATTATGGACATTCTTTTCTCTTACTTTCAGTGTTTTCAGAAAACTAGGAGAAAGGTGGATCTGTCAGTGAAGAGTGGGATCTGGCACCAGGCATGGTGGCACACACGTATCCTCAGCATGGGAGGCTGAGGCAGGAGGATATCAAGTTTGAACTCAACCTGGACAACTTGGGGATTTAGTGAGGTCCTAGCTCAACACAAAGCAAAACAAATGAAACAAAACCACACAATAATAATGGTCTGAGAATGTAGCTCATTGCAGAGGCCCTGGGTTTGTTTTCTAGTATTGAGGAACAAAAAAAAGAAAGAAAGAAACAAGAGATGTTGAAGGTATGAAGAGAAAGGAGGACTGTGTAAGTGTTAAATAGTTGTGCAGGAAGGGTAAGAAGTAAGCAAGTGGTCAAATATAAAGTGGCTGCCTTGCCACACTGAGGACTCCTTGGGTTGCCTGCATAAGAAATTAGACCAATGATTCTATGTTTTTCTACAGTGTTGTTCAGCACTATGGCTATGACCCATAGACCAAGCATTGCATTTCCTTTGGGATTGCCTACATAAATGCGAAGAATGTACCAGGATTGGGGGGGGGGTTGAAGTCATGTGCAAGGCGGTGATTAGGATGGAAAGCAGAACACAAACTGAGTAAGGAGCGGGAAAAAAAGAACAACTTGGGTGTTGAAGAACGATTAAGAGATGAGGCAGGGTGGATTGATAAGTGAGGTTAAAGATTATGAGAGAATTAGAGCATAGAGGAAGTGCTACAATTACTGTTGTTGGCAGTAATTGATAGGTCTAGGGCAAAGACTGGCAAATTGTGGAACAAAGCCAGACATACCTATTTTGAAACACATTGTCTGTGTCAGTTTTTGGGTTACTAATGATATAATTGAGTATTTGTAAAAGGGACCAGGTGTCCTATTAAGCTCTTTATAGAATAAGAATCTAGTCTAATCTAGAATATGACTATGGTAGTGAATTACTGAGGCAGGGCAGAAGTTGAGGTTATTAAAGAAGAGACTATCAACTGAAAAAAGGTAGGAAGAATTATTAATGTATATAAATATTTCAGTATTTAAGTAGTCAAAATTCAGACTGCATTAGTATATGAGAGAATGGTAATTAAACTAGAAGGGATAAAAGGGGAAACATAAAGTCCCTTGGAAGCTGGGCATTGGTAGATGAGACATCTGTAGATATGATGACTAATGACATCGTAGTCAAAGCTGGGGTTTTTAGGGTGAAGTTGTAGAATTCATAAGAAATAAGGAAGACTTTGCTCTGTCTTCAAGTTCCCCTTGTTGCAGAAATTCTGGGAGAAGAAAAGTAGCTACCCACTGAACATCTGGTAGGCAAGCACTGTCTTCAGGGAGGATTCAGATTCCCTTTGGATTAAGAGATTTAAGGAAGGCTGGGAGGAAAAAATTGACCATAGTGATACCATTGCACCATGAATTTCACAGGTCACTGAGAAAGGGTTCCAGTCTGGGGATTTAGCTCAGTGGCTCAGGTGTTTGCCTGGTAAGCATAAGGTTGTGAGTTTGATCCCTGATACAAAAAAAAAAGAAAAAAGTTCAGCAATTGTAGGGGAGGAGGTAATGATGAGAAAACAGGGAGTATGCTGTGGTTTATGCATAAGAGATAATTCTGAGTTGGGAAGGACACCTGTTATCTCCTGTTTACCCCTGCAGACTCCTGCTTCACGGGGAAACAGGTTGTAAAGTGACGCTGTCTGGACAACGTGAGACATGATCACCCCAGTTGTGAGGATGAGAATGTAAGTGATGAGGTGACCTGGAGAGAGGGCTCCTTGTGAGGACAGATGTACCTAGGAGGACAGGGCCTGATGCGTTAGTGCTGCTGGACTTGAATCAGATGGACACGATAAAAGTACGGGGATGGAGGGAAGGGCTTTGAGCAGGTGGCCAGGCCTCCCTCTTCAGCCCTAAGGACGGAGGAAAGGAGGCCTAGGGCTGGCCACTGGGAGAAGAAAACTTCTGTCTTGACTTCTACTGATGACATAATGAGCCTAGGGGTGAGACCTCAGTGTGGAGTCACCAGATTCTGGCAAGGCAGGAAGAGGAAATCAGGCCCTAGCCAAGCACATAGAGTCCCTCCTGACAGCTGCCACTAGAGGGCCAGATACAAGGCCACAGTGCCTTCGGTATTTCCTAAGAAAATCCTCGGACTTCCTTCTAAGTATCGTAAAATACAGCATAAGAGCAGGATGTCCGTGTGCATATGTATTTTTCCGTAAGCAGGACTGACACTTTACATTAGGTTTGAAGACAGGCGATTCTTTAGTGGAAGTTTTGAGACGGGGTTAATTAAGTACTACTGCCTGATAGGGTTCTTGGTCTTCTAATGTATTTCAAAACCTCATCATAGAAAAAACATTTCTTCTTTGTTTAAACCTGATTGCTGAGTGAATTACATGAAGTTCTTTGGATTATGGGAGGGAGAGATGGTGGCTGAGATTTCTTCTTAATGAATTTATTGTTCAAATGTACAATGTTTGAGCTTGAGGATCCACAGTCAGGGGTTCATAAAACAGTAGAGCAGCCCCGGCAGTCTGCTGTCATCTACCTACCAGTCTGCACAAATGTGCTGGTGGTAAGCGGAATCTTGTATTTAAATAAATACATTTGGACCTAATTTCTGCCTTTCACGCTGTGAGAGGGCTGTCAATTTGAAGTGTAATGACTGCATGATTTCTTGTAATGCTACCAAAAAAAAAAAAAAGGAAAAAAAAAGAAAAAAAAAGAAAAAAAGAAAACCACTGGAAAACAGATTTGAATGTCATCTAAGTAAATTCTCTGTGGGATGCAGACCCATTTAGAGATTACTTTCCCTTTTGGCTTTTATTCAACAAAGCAGGAGCATATTGCAAGGAAGTGGGAATAAAGTGGTATCTCAGAGAGTACCAGACAGAGTGCAGCCGCATGGAGCCCAGGAAATGAAAAATGTTGACATTATTTTACTTAAACCTCTCTGTTACCATGAGAGCCCTGAGCTGCCACCATTGTCGGAGATGTGCAGCCTTTGACATGAGCACATTCCCTGTCTTATACTTGCACTTGTCTGATGAGACAACCACATGTCCTGAATTTCCCCAGGCTGACTGGTTTTCTGATATCCTCCTCCATTTTTTTCTATGAAATATTAATACAGCCCACAAATTTTCATGTTTAACATCTGTACCAGATCCTCAGTCTTGAATCACGTCTCTCTGGACTTTGAGGTTGGGTGAGCAGTTAATTATGGAATGGAACAGAATGTGGTGGAGTGGAAGGCCAAAGATCCAGGTCCTGTCTGGTTCCATCTCTATCAACAGTTAGGAGTATGAATCTAAACATTTTAGACTTCTGGGATTTAAAATGAAACTCTCTTTTAAATGGAGAAGTAGAATAAGTTAGTCAGTTTTAAACTATGTTTCCTGGAATCCTATGGTTCTGCAGAGATGCTTCAAGGATCACTGTGGGGTTCACCAGTCAAGGAGGCAGAATCTTTTCTCATATCCATCACACAAATTTGTGTTTAGAAAACAACGGCAGCAACTCTAAAATCTGAAAATGAGTGCCTTTGACAATCTGTGAGAATTTCTCTTAGGGTCAATTTTCCTGTCATTTGTATAGTTCTTAGTTTCATCATAAAAACAATTTTCAGCAAAATTGTATAGTGGTATTCAGGTATGTATTAGAGTGAAATGCTGATAATATTGTTTGGTGCGTTTCCCAGGAGGAGAAGAAATACTTTCAATGACTCATTCTTCCTACACTGTAAATTTCACAAGAGTAAGGATCACCTCCCTCTGATTGGCTAGCATCAGTACGTAACATAACACATAGCAGATCCTCAGGAATATTGAATAAATGAATGAGTAGGGAGAGGTATGAATGCATGAACCCCATCCCAAGAGATTTAGTTTGGACTTATTTATTTATTTATTTGTTTGTTTTGGTACCAGGGATCAAACTCATGACCTCGCACTTGCCAGGCAAGCGCTTATGCTGTTGAGCTAAATCCCCAGCCCTAGTTTGGACTTTAAATTGAACTCTGAAGTCTTTTCCTTCAACACTTCCTTTTAACCCTTTTTCCATTTGCCCTTTTCTCATTTGCTGACATCTGAGAAATTTCTTCCAGCACCTATCTCTATTGTCATGGGTGACTATCAAAAGACTTTTGCAGCAAGGGAAGCTTTAGCTTGGAGAATACTTTTCTTTAATAGTTTATCTGAAAGCATCAAATGGTGTGGCAGTAGTGCAGGGAAAAGCATCCCAGTATTTAACATATGCTCCTATATTTGAGCAGTCACAGTCTTTAAATGAGGCACTTGTTTGAAAAGATAGTTACACCAACAAAGTGTGAATAAATGGCACAAGAGAGATACTACACACGTGCTTGAAAAGTCGCAGCAGTGAATATTTGCCACTTGATGTTTTTAAAAGCCGTCAACCAGAGATACTTATCCAATTCAGACCTTTTGGCAGGCTGTCTTGAGTTGGCGTCATATTGAATGTGGCATCACAAAATTGTGTTCTTTCTGTACTCCTGTCTGCCACCTTCACTGTCTCAGCAGTTGCCCTTGGGAGTTCTGTCATCACTGCTAGGGATTGGGAGATCATAAAGTTACTTTGGAAGAAGACTGGTGGCCAGGGTGGTGAGGAAAGGAAGCTCTCTAAACTCTCTCTTCCCTTCATTGGCAAGAAAAATGACTCTCAGATGGTACTAAGCATATATCTCTTCTCTTTCATTGGCTGGAAGTGGCTCACAAGCTCCCTCAGGCTGCAGGGAAATGGGAATGCAGTATCTAAATTTTAGCCTCTTAACTGGAAGCCAGCAAGAAAGAGAGATGTTGGAAATGCTACTGAAGAGACAGTTGCTAAGAGCTGCCAACTTATGACATTGAGGGCTGATGGTACAGAAAAAGTGGCACTGCTTGTATGTCTTGAAGTTCTTGCTGGAGCTTGAATGGAAGGAACGTTCCAGGGGAGTGCACAAGGACATGGGGTTATGCAAAAGTTCCATGCATCTGAAGAAGAGGAAAGTTGAGAGTGGCTGTAGCATAAGTTGCTGTGGGGTGTATGGCATTAAAGGTCACTGAAGATGGGTACACCATGTTAATGACTTCATAAGTTGTTCTAAAACTTTTCAGGTGAAACCTGCTTCTGTCGATAACTCTAGAAAAACAATAGTGGACATTATGTGAAAGAACAAAACCATCACAGCTTTCCCTTTGGAAATTAATTTTTTTTCTATATAAATGACAGAATTCATTGAAATACGAATACATGGAAATAATATCTGTGTAACAGGTGTTTTTATTTTAATGCATCAATGTATCTTAGCACTAATCCTAGGGCTTTGAGAAAGTTAACTAACATGAAAGAGCATTGTTTCAAAATTCCTCTATTTTTAGAAATGCTATTAGCAGAACCATCAGCTCTAACCTTTTCCTTGTTCTGTCTATGTCATGCACATTAATTAACACTTCCACCCAAAAAGAATGTGCTTCTTCCCATGTGGTAGGAATGATATTTTAGAAGCTTGCTTCAGATTAGAAACCTAAAGAAAAATAAATTCAGTTGATTTAAAAAAAAAACAACTGTTCTTTGCTGCAAGAAAATTTCTCCTTAGTCTTTTTTTCTAGATCACAATTAGTTAAAATTTATGATGTGCATTATAAGGGCAATGAGGTTAAAACTTACATTTAATCATTCATTTAATAACCAGTTAAATGGTACACAGAAGACTGTAATAATGTCTTGTATATACATAAGGCAGTAAAGTTTCAAACCCTTTGGAAATTCTCATTTGCAGACAGTTCCGATGAAATATAGAGGGACTAATCACCTGTGCAGTCATGGCGAACCTGTGGCACATGTGCCGCAGCAGGCTGTTTGTTATGATGGAAAGCTCTAAAAGGTTTACCATCAGTGCCCTAAGCATTAAATGAGTGTTAAAAACAAACACAGAGAAAAGAAAGACAAAAATCTAGCAGACAAAAAGTGTCCTATCAGAGGAAAACATACTATGGTTAAACCTCTATTCATTACTGAAATGATGAATCTATAAAATTTCATAAAATTTATGATCTTTTACTGAGTTAGGGTGGCGTTGCTAATTTAAAAAAAAAGTTGTTTTTTCTCTACCTGCATATAGTCTACCAAAGTCAAACTTGTGTCATTCATCTGAGGTCTTTTACTATGTTAAAGATTTTTATTTAATGTTTTCAGTGTAGAGAAAAAAAAAACCTACTGTCAGTCTTTCCCGACCTTTGAATGCCAGTGTTTGAGCTCTTCTAGATGATTTTTACAACTGGAAACATGGAGACATCTCTCTTGTTACCTCTACTGAACATGAGAATCATGAAATAGAGGGCAGAAAAAGCTTCAGAATACAAAAAAATATGAGCAACCAGTTGACTATGGCTCCCACCAAGCTCACAGTCAACTTTTACATTTTGCCAAGTACCTTTTAAAAAGATATTGGAAACTCTTCAGTAAAAATCCTAATTTGAAATGTGTAAGTGAAGATTTTTAAGAGGTCAGTTTACAGTAGTATACATCCCATTGAAGTAGGTTATATTTATTTCAGATAGTAAATAAATTATATTTTCTCTATTCAGCAAAGGTTTTAAAGAGGGTATTTTTTAACTTTATTGAGATATACTTAGTAAACAAAAAGTTAAACATAATGTAAGCAATTTGATGAGTGTGTATATGTGTGTACCCTTGTTTTGCTATCATCACAATCAAGGTTAAAAAAACCTTATCTATCATTAAAGAAGTATTTATAATGGCTTCACCAGCAAGTTCTGGAGTTTGAAAATATTGCTCACATTTCACATGTTGGGTGAAATACAAAGAAAATCCCGAAATTGAGTGAGTTAGAAGAAGCCAACTACATATGCTAATCAAAGCATGGCAATTTAAATTGACATACTAGAGGTTTCAAGGTCCCCCACATGAAGCCAAAACTCTGAGGACAAAAGAAGACTAGCACCTGGGACCTCTAGGTGAAACACAGAGTTGGGACAAATGAAATCTGCTGAAAGGATTTGCCCCAGTCTACTGGATAATAACCCATAGGTGTGAATCAAGAACCCCTCACTTCAGAATTTCTTGAGAAAATTAACTAAACTCATTGTTCTTCTTATTTAGCCTCTTGGTAAGAAAATATATTTTTCTTGTGGTACTAGGGTTTTAACTCAGGGTCTTCACATTGAGCTACATCCCCAGATTGATTGATGGATTGATAGATTGATAGTAGGAACTGACTCCAGTATAACTGATCTTCAGGGTCTTAACTGTTTTGACACAGGGCTGCACTAAATTGCCGTGACCAGTAATCTTAATTGACAACTTCAAATGACCTGGGCACTGCCCAGGAGATTAGCAAACTGCAGTTCTGAATGTGTCTAGGTGAGTCAGGGAGGTGTGACTTTGGGGACTGTGTCTGGTCCTGGTCCCTTCTTTTCTGGTGATATTCCCCTGAACTCTGCTTTCTGGCTGTCGTGGGTTGAACACCTTTGCTCTTCTAGGCACCTCCACTGTGATGTTTCTGACTTCGAGCCAGTTGGTGAAGGACTGAGCCCTTTGAAACTGTGAGCCAAAATAAATCTCTCCTCCTTACAATACATTATAACTGTCAGGTACGTATAGGGTCCCTCTGACACAAAAACTAACTTATCCACTTGGCCAGGCTGGTCTTGAACTTGTGATCCTCCTTCCTTAGTCAACAAGCTTCAGTACTAAAGCTAGGATTATAGGTAGGCCTGTGACCCCACACCTAGCTTTACATTATTAGTAAGTCTTGTCCTCCCGTATCTAAGGGCTTCTGTTGTCTCTTATTTGGCATCTAGCCAGGAAAATGAAACATTTTGAATGCTTAAAACTCAGCCTTCACATTTGTGTTGCACTTTTATTCTCAAATGGCTTCAACTTGTACTTCACCATTTAACCTTTTAAATCTAATGACTTTTTACCCACCTGTAAGTTGATGGTCTCTTGTATATTAAGAACATAAATTAGACTTGGCCATGGCTTAATGGGACTTTATCTAAGATACAACTTTCCCATTCATAACTATTTATAGATTTCCCAGAGTCTATCCTGTCTTTCTATTAGTTCGTGGTTCATAAAAAAAAGTAATAATGAAATACAGCACTATTTAACACATGAAGTTGTGGCCTCTCAAAGTTGTGCTTTTCCCAGTGAAGATCTCATATTCCAAATTGAGACTTCTTGTGTTGAAATGGTTTCAGCCCTCACTGTTTGCATTTTAACTGAGTAATTTTTCTGCGTTAAAGGTCCATTTTCTAAGTTTCTTTTCACTTAAGAAATGAGAAGATTCTAGAAGCATGCATGACACAGTCCTGCAGCTGCTGGACTTCGTCTTCCAATGTATTGTAGACATCAGTGAATAATTCCCTCATAGTCTTGCCCAGTAGTAAAGATTGCAACTTATCCCACGATATGTAAGAGGTTCCTTTGCACAATTTTGGCCACTACACTTTGTAAAAATTGTGTTCAAATACATATGATAAAAAATTAGCTGTTTTAGCCATTTAAACGTGTATAATTCAGTGGTACGTTCCTAGTGCTGTCCAGCTGTCACCACTAAAACTTCCATTTCACAATTAAAGTAACTATACCTCATCATTTTTATTTGGTAAATATGCTTTATTTTTAAAAATGCAGTGGGATATTTTTAAACAGTAATTGCTGTCTTAATACTTACATAGGATATAGGTGGAGACAGTTTCTGGACATTTTTCTTTATGTAAAAGATTGTACATATAAGCCACGGGTGGTGGGAGGAGTGAGATACATCTTGGCTCTGGTCTCACTCTCTTTCATGTGTGACTTTATCAGTTTTGCATAAAACTATATTCTGAAAGAAATAGGGTAAGATGCCATCTTAGCTTTTGACCTAATATGCATCCTTTCTGTGTTGAATGTCATCCTTCTTTCTAATTAACTGTCAGGCCGTGTTTAATATTGTAGTGCAAAGAGCACCAATTCACAAGATAAGAACTCTGCCATTTAACAATTAGACAATCACGAGTTTGGCAATTTCCTTTTCTGAGTCTCAAGTTCTTCATCTGGAAACGGAATGGGATATAGCCATTCCTCAGAGAGCCTACTGCTGTGTGCCAGGTACCATGTCACATACTGGAGATGCTACAAATAAAACACATCTTCTTAGTTTCTTTCAAAAAGAACTGTATGCTACACTGAAAGAATTTTTTTCACTATGCAGCACTGTGCCAACGAAGTATAGTGTTTATTATTTTTGTTTTCTCCATGTTTGTAAGTTTCAAGGTGAAAGAAAAAAAGACCACTGAAAACTTTGCCCAGTGACAATAAAAATGATGCTCTTCACTATCGATGCCGAGAATCTTTATGTAAGAGAAGGTAGATAGAATCAGATGCCCTACACATCCTCAGAGATTGCTATAATAATCAAAAATAAAGATGACAGTGAATGTTGAAGATGTGGAGATACCAGAGGCCTTTTATACTGCTGGTAAGAATGTGAACTGAGATTGCCAGTGTAGAAAATGGTTTGGCAGAGTAACCATACAACCCAGCAATTTTATTCCTAACGGAATACTCAAGAAACTGAAAATGTCATCAAACAAGAACTTATGCACAAATGTTCATAGCAGCATTTTTCTTAATAGCCTCACATTGGAAACGATCCAAGTGCCCACCATCTGATGAATAAAGAAAATGTAGTATAGCCATATTGTGTAACATTATTGTTATATTAAAACAGGAAGTCCTTATTGATACATGCTGCAACATGATTGAGTTTTGAAAACATGCAGAATGAAAGAAGGCACAAGAGACCTCATACCATTGTACTTCATTTATGGAAAATATCCAGGTAGGCAAATTTATGAAGACCAAAAGTAAGGTTTAAGAAGAGGAGAAAATGGAGAGTGGATGCTAATGAGTATGGCAACTTTGAGGAGTGTGGAACATGTTTTGCAATTTGATAGCAATTATGGATGTACAAATTTTGTGAGTATACTGAAAACCACTGAATTGATAGTCAAGAATTTTATGGTACAAAAATTAATGTCAAGGAAATTTTGGGAAAAAAGAAGATTGCGATTCATTACACTGACTATGCTCTCCATGCATGGCAACTGTTTGAATTTTGTCATCCAGCTCCCAGAAAAGATGTGTCCTATAGTTGATGCTGCAGGTGTGAGGATTTGAAAATTCCAGGAGGCATAGTTTCAATTTAGCCGGCTTGCCATATTACCTGTATGCCACGAGCACCAAACTGATTAAAGAAAACAGAAGCAAAAATCATGTCAGAGAGAAGACTAGATCCTAGATAGAGTAAAATCATCTAGCACATGGTATACCTTTAGTAATTAGTTAATATTAGCTTTCTGGAGATGTTTTGAGGGAAGCTGTCAGCCATAAAGCTTATTGAACAACTACAAAAGCTTAGAAAGGATGAGTCTTAGCAGGAAACTTACTAGGATTCTGCCTGCTCCCCTAACAGGCCCTATCCACTGTGACAGACCGTGGCCTGGTTAATCACACAGCCACCTTCCGGTACCAATGGAGGTCAGCCCTCCTGTTTCACTCCTGTTGTCACCAAAAGCCCATGAAGATATTTGATTCACTCACTACGTTTTCCAGTGCTTAGTATACCTGGTGCATGGGGTCCATGACCATACATTGAATTGTTGACTTGTAAGTATGATATAAAGGTGATTTTAATTAATAGCAACAACTCTATACAGAAAATTCTAATTGCTGTTTTACCAGTGGAGACCCTGAGAGTGTTAAGAGTTAAGCTGGCTTGTCCAAAGTCAGAGGAGTATGACAATGAGCTTATGAAGCTATGTCCATATAATTGCCAAGACACACTGTTTGTGGTGCACTTTTCAAATCCCTGGTCCACATTGCAGTTATTTCCCCACTGGCTTATACATCATCAGTTGATTGTGAGCTTTCTTCCTGTGACTCAGTATCTATAAGTGCAAATACCAGAGAATTAGCATTATTTTTGCAGTTCTGTGGACTAAGACCAGACCCCAGGATGCAACAGATTCACTACACTGACCACATCCAGGATGCTTTTCCATTTTATCTGGTAGTAACCCTCCGTCTACAGCTTCAAAAGGCACAATTTATCTTGTACCATAGTAAGTGCTCAATAAATACTTATGGAATGAAAGAAGAAATAGGTAATTTATGTTCCATGTGTATTCTAAGAGGACTTATGCTTCGCCAATAAATCACTAGTGGCTTCTTTATTAATATAGGGCACTGGAAGCATGGTTTCATTTTAAATCATTGATTAGCCTGAGGTTGATCATATGGTGAATGTTAGGCTCTGAAAGGTGAGAATCATCTGTACGCAGTTTCAGTTCTCCTACAGGTTCTCCAAACAGGTGCCCTGCTGTAGTCTTTGAAGGAATAGAGTACGTCTTCCTTCTTTCATCCAAAAAAAGAAGTTATGTTTCAGTCTGTGAATCAAGTGCCAGTAATGCTCATAGCTATATTATTCAAGTAAGCGTTTTTCTAATTTATTTAAGAGAAAAAAGATACATAAAAGAAAAAAGAAAAAGAGACAAGCAAACAACAACAAGTCCAATACAATAAGAGTATAGGTTTACAAAAGAAGATGATAAGAATTTGACAATGGTTGTAATATTGCGTATTGTTACCTTCAAAAGGGTTGCTTAGATTACCAGATATAGACATGAAAATTGATCTAATCATATGAGTATTAACTGTTCTTTTCCAATAACTTAGTGCACTACTTACTATACTACTTAGTACTAGAGTCATTTTATCTATCCTATATGTGTATATAGGATAGATAAAATATATATATGTATATATATACATAAGATAAGATATATATATGTACACACACACACACACAAATTTGTGTCTTTTTCCTTTTCCCTTTCTTCTTTCCTCCTTTCCCCTATCCCAATTACTTTCCCTCTTTGAGCAGTTTCTTACCCTTACACAGCATTTATTGTAGATTTTGGATCATATATACTTTTTCAGTTTCTTACACTAGGGAGACAACATGGTATCTACAAATGTGAGTTTAATTTATTTCACTTATGCATATGGTCTCAAGTCATGTCCATTTACTTATAAAAGTTTGGATGCAATCTTTCTTGATAGCTGAATAGTACTCCATTGTATAAAAATACCACATTTTTTTTATCCATTCCTTGGTTGGGTTGTTTCCAGGATTTGGCTATTACAAATTGTGTTGCTATAAACACGAGTAGACATATATCACTGTGGTATGATGTTTTCAGTACTTCTAAGAAAATGGCCAGAAGTGGTATAGCTGGGTCAAATGGAATCTCTAATCCTAGCTTCTTGAGGAATCTCCACACTGATTTCCACAGTGGTTGCACCAGCCTACACTCTCACCAACAATGGAGAAGAGTTCCTTTTTCCCCATAGCCCCTCCAGCATTTGTTATTTGTTGATTTCTTGATCTTGGCCATTCTTTCTGGGGTGAGATGGAATCTCAGCATTGTTTTAATTTGCATTTCCCGAATTACCATTGATATTGAACGTTTTTTCATATGTTTATTTGCCATTTGTATTTCTTCATCTGAGAAGTGTGTATTCTTCTCAGATGCTCATTTTTGGATTGGGTCCTTGAATTTTAGAGGTCTGATTTCTTTTAATTCTTTATATGTTTTAGATAGAAGTCCTTTGTCTGAGGGACAGTTAGCTAATATATTTTCCCAATTCCTGGGTTTTCTTTTCACTCTTTTGGAGATTTCAATTGACATGAAAAAAACTTTTTAATAAGACGAGATCCCAGTTGTTGATTCTGGGAAGTATTTCCCATGCAGTTTGATTTTTGTTCATGAACTCCTGCCTCCTACTATGTCATCAAGATTTTTACCTACTTTGTCTTCCAGCAGATTTAGTGTCTCTGTTTTAGTATTTAGATCTTTGATCTATTTTGACTTTACTGCATGGTGATAGACATGGATCTAGTTTTAGTTTTTGGCATATGGGAAGCCAGTTTTTCCAGCACTACTTATTAAAGAGGCTATCTTTCTTCCAATGTACATGTTTGGACCTTTTATCAAAGATGAGGTTGCTGAGTGTGTTTGTAGTTGTGGTCGTATCTTCTAATCTATTTCATTGATCTTCAGGTCTGTTTTTATTCCAGGGCCATGCTGATTTTATCACAGTAGTTTTGTAATATAATTTCAAGTCAGGGAGTGTGATGCCTCCTGCCTTGTCTTTGTTGCCCAGAATTGCCTTTGCTATTCTAGGTCTCTTCTGGTTCCAGAGGAATTTTAGGGATGATTTCTCTAGCTCTATGAGGTACACAAGTGGTATTTTGACTGGAATTACATTAAATTTTGGGGGAATGGCCATTTTCACAATGTTTGTTCTTCCTATCCATGAACAGGGAAAATCTTTCCATTTTCTGAAATTCTCTTTAATTTCCTTCTTCAGAGTAATGTAATTTTCACTGTATAGATACTTTACTTCTTTTGTTAGATTGATTCCTAAGTATTTCTTTTTCTTTTTTTTTTGGGATGCTATAGTAAAGGGTGTGGTTTCCTTATTTGTGTCTCAGTGAGTGTTGTATGTGTACAAGAATGTTATTGATCTTTGAGTGTTGAATTTGTATCCAGCTACATTACTGAATTTGGTCATTACATCTAGAAATTTTCAATGGATTTTTGGGAGTCTTCTATGCAGAGTATCATGTCATCTACAAATAATGGTAATTCTTCCTTTGCTATCCTTATTCCTTTTATTTCTGTCTCTTGTCTAATTGCTCTGAATAATATTTTCAGAACTATATTGAATAGGAGTGATGATAAGGGACATCCTTGTCTTGTTCCTGATTTTAGGTTGAAAGTTTTCAGTTTTTGTCCACTAGGTAAGTTGATGGCTGGTGGTTTATAATATATGACTTTTTTCAGGTTGAGATAGTGACCATCAATTCCAATTATCTGTAGGTTTTTATCATGAATGAGTGTTAGATTTTGTCGAAAGCTTTTTCTGTGTCTATTGAGATGATCATGTGATTCTTGTCCTTGGCTCTGTTGATATGGTGTATTATGTTTATTGATTTGTGTATGTCGAGCCATGCCTGCATTTCTGGGATGAATGCCATTTGATCATTGTTGTAGTCAGGGATTACAGGGAGAACAACTGCATAAAGGACACAGGATTTGCAATTCTGTTTTATAATAGTCACCCAGAGTTAAACACAAGGAAGTGCAGGAAAATCTGTCCACAACACTAAGACCCAGGGTATTTAGCTGAGGGCCTGAATCCCACAGCAATGTCCTGCAAGAGTCCAGCTAGAGACCCAAATACATGACAATGCCTCCCACAAATCGAACTGGAAATCTAAGAGCCCACAATAAGGACTCACGCCAGTCTATTTACGGTCCTGTGCGGGGAAGGCCAAAGGTCAGCGGTGGAACTAGAAAGTCTATACCAGCGGGGTGCAGGAGCTGTGCAGTGGGTTGAGGGTTCTACATGGGAGCCAAGAAGTCATGCTCAAGAGAAGAAGCAGGGCTGCCCTGAAGAGTACCACAGCCATCCCCAGCAGCAACAAGGTCCCGTGCTCCTCTGACGATGAGAACAGTTGAGCACAGGTCAGGAAGCCCAGCGTGACAAGCTTCTCCAGCACACAGCTTCCCCTCCGGAGCAGGAAGTGATGCACAATGTGAGGAACAGAGCTCCCCCAAGGTGAACCACAGTCACTCTCATTGATGAGATCCTGAGCTCCTCCGATGATAATGGCTGAATACATATTGAGGAAGCCAGCATGACACGCACCTCTGGGAGAACCATTGGCTCGAAATAGCACCTCTTGAAAGAACTCACAATGCCTCACTCTTCTTCTCCACATCTCTATTTATGCTGGTAACTTTCTTCAGGTGGGCCATCTTTACTCAACACCAGCTGAATTAATTCAGCTGGTGCTAACTTGACCACCAGGTTTTAATCCATAACAATCATGGTGTATAATCTTCCTGATGACTTGTTGCATTCTATTTGCCAGTATTTTATTGGATTTTTGTGTCTATGTTCATTAGGGAGATTGGTTTATAATTTTCTTTTTTGGTTAGGTCTTTCTCTGGTTTTGGTGTTAGGGTAATATTTGCTTCCAGGAATGACTTAGGGAGACTTGCCTCCCTTTCAATTTCATTGAAGAGTTTGAGGAGTGTTGACATTAAGTCTTCCCTAAATTTTTTGTAGAATTCAGAGGTGAATCCATCAGGACCTAGGCTTTTCTTTGTTGGTAAGGTTCTAATTATATTTTCAATTTCGTTAACTAAAATTGGGTTATTCATCAGTTTTACATCTTCTTGATTCAGTTTTGGTAATTCATATGTTTCTAGGAATCTGTCAATTTCTTCTGTGTTATTGAACTTATGAGAGTAAAGGTTTTTGAAGTATGTATTGATAATCTTCTGTATTTCCACATGGTCTATAGTGATTTCGCCCTTTTCATTTCTTATTGCATGGATTTGTGCTTTTTCTTTTCTCTTTTTGATAAGGTTGGCTAGGGGTTTATCAATTTTATTTATTCTTTCAAAGAACCAAATCTTCAACTCATTAATTCTTTGTATTGTTTTCTTAGTTTCAATTGCATTAATTTCTGTTCTGATCTTTATAATTTCCTCCCTTCTTTGGGCTTTGGGCTTGACTTGCTCTTCTTTTTCTAGAAATTTGAGGTAGAGCATTAGGTTGTTTATGTGTGTTCTTTCCATTTTTCTGATGTGAGAGTTTAGTGCTATAAATTTCCTTTTAAGGACTGCTTTCATTGTGTCCCACAGGTTTTGGTAATTTGTATTTGTATTCTCATTCAATTGTAGATATTGTTTAATTTCTTCTTTAATTTTTTTCTGTGACTCATTGGTTGTTTAGGAGAGTGTTGTTTAATTTCTATGTGTTCATGGGGTTCTTGTCGTTTTTTTTTTTGTTGTTGTTGTTGATATCTAATTTTATTATGCTATGGTCAGATAATATGCATGGAATTATTTCAGTTCCTTTGCATTTACTTAAGCATGTTCTGTGAACTAGCGTATGATCTATTTTAGAGAATGATCCATGTACATCTGAGAAGAATGTGTATTCTGATGTTGGGTAGAGTACTCACACATCTACTAGGTCCATTTGTTCACAAGTTTGATTCAGTTCTTTTATTACGTTGCTGATTTCTTGTTTGGCTGATGTGTCTCTTTGTGATAATGGGGTGTGTTAAGGTCCCCTGTTATAACTGTATTATTGTTTATTTGGTTTTTCATGTCTATTAAGATTTGTCTTACGTAGTTGGGTGCTCCCATATTTGGTGCATATATATTTATGATTGTAATCTCTTCCTCTTGAAGTTTTCCCCTAACAAGTATGTAGTGACCTTCTTTATCTCTTTTGATCATTCTTGGTTTAAAG